>CAAKHG010036706.1:6614-18589 GCA_901007715.1 Dactylopterus volitans
CATGCAAATTATGACACCATGTCATATTGACCCCCCCCCCCCCCAATACCGGTCCTGATGCAGAAGACTCCATCAATAGTCAACTTTAAGTGGATTCTATGTATTCTCACTGCACGCGGTTGCAAGCAGTGCACTGCAAATCTTAAAACGTGCGGCTGTGCGGGTTCTGTTTCCTCATCCTTTGTGCAACATGGCCTCAACTTCCTCGGCTATTAACCGAGACTCAAAAAAAACCCCGGGCAGGTCTGCGCTCTTAACCGCAACCAACCCAGAACCTCAGGTCAGATGATACCTTTTTAATGTCTGTGTTGTCCCGCCTACAGACCTGGACCAGCAGAGTCTACAGAGCGACCCGGAGGAGCCCTATTTGCGGGATCTGCCCGAGTTCCCCTCCATTGAGGAGTTCCCATCCTTGGAGCACAACCTGCTCCACTTTCCCCTGCGGAGCCCGGGCCAGGGAGGCGGAGCCCAGGCCGGCGCTCCGGCGGAGGCGGAGCCGCTGAGCCCCGCCAGCCTCCTCATCCAGCACCTCGCGTCCCCGCTCCACTTTGTTAACACGCACTTCAACGGACACGGCCGACCGCCCGGGGGCGAGGAGGGCGCGCCGCCAGCGCCGGCCGCAGGGGGGGAAGCCGGGAGCCAGCGGGGCGAGGAGAAGGAGGCCGCGGTGACGCAGGGTGCACAGCGCTCGCTGGAGGCTTTGAGCCAGGAGATAGTCAGCACCGCCATCTCCACTGTGGTGCAGAACACTCTGTCGGCCCTGCTGCGGTCCAGCGAGGCCAGTGAGGAGCCCACCCTGGCCGAGTTCCTCCCCACCGAAACTCCTCCGAGCGCCCTGGAACCCGCCGCCGCACAGCCGACCGACACCACTGCTAACACTACAATTACTACTGTGGGGGCGCCGGAGCCCGCAGAGGACCTGGAGGCGGTCACGACGGAAAGTGGCACCGGCGAGGAGATGCAAGATGACACACTAGTTGCAACCGAGGAAGAGGACTTTGAGCTTCTGGACCAAAGTGAACTGGATCAGGCGGATGAGGGGCTGGATCTCAGCCCTGACAGACAGCTGACGGGAGGAGCCTCAGGGGCTGCAGACACACCTCCATCTCCTCAGCATCAACCGCAGTCATAGCTTCCCCCGCTGCCCCCTCCCTGTGCCCCCCCACCCCGCCGCCGCCGCCCCAGTCTTCATTTTGTTTGTACTTGTATGTTAGAATTGCATCATAGACATACTTGCATACTGCTATACACAAAACATTTATCAAAGAGTTTTTGCATTAATACCGCCGGTTGGCGATGGCGTGGCAGGTGGTCGAGATTACTTTGCGTGTCCCTGCTTTGGTAGTTCGTTTGTTTTTTTTTCGAATTTTTGCTCAGACTCGGAACCCGAGTCGGTTCTGGGTCGTGGACCAGGGCAAGGTAGGGATCACCCGCTGGCATTCATGACAACAAAGGATCAAACCTCTTAAATTGTCACCAGGCATCCATTTTAAAGTAGTTTCTTGTGACGTTGAGCTGCCCGCTGGCCCGAGCGCGCCACGTTGAGAGCAGAGTTTGGGTCAGACGGCTGCGGAGACGTCGCCGCTGCCGGGGGCCACGTCGCGTTTTATATCTGCTCTCACAGCTTCTTGCTTGAGCGTCCAGCGCTCAACGTTGGCTCGATAATTTAGCAAACAGATTTCCCACTGAGGGCCTGTCCAGGTTCAGTTACATTAATACCTTTTTTTTGTTTGTTTGTTTGTTTTCGTTGTTTTTTTTTTGTTTGTTTTTTTGCCGAAGAGTTCGAAGACCTCCACCTTGTTCTGTTTTCTGTTTGAAGCAGATGTTTGTCCAGACGGTGTTTGAGAGAGGAAATATTGGATTATAACAGTTAATATATGCTATAAATTATTTAATTTAACAGTCAGTTGCTTTATCGTTGAGCTGAGGGTGGGAGGGGTTTTAAATCTGGGTTTTATCCCCTCGGTTACCCATGATGATTGTAGGATGAGCGTTGACGCCATGGACCTCATGTGTAAAACATGGCTGCATATTCCCAGAGTTGGACTTAGTGAAAACAGAATTATCCCTGACTCGTGAGATCCATCGCCGTGACAACGGAAGCTTTCAGTAACTAGTGGTCTTTCACTAGTTGCCTGGAATTGGAAACTCAATTTTTGACATTGTTGGATGTTGACAAGTAGATCTTTTCCCATACACATAAGTGACTTTGGTGTAGCAAGGTAATTTTTATTAATATTTTCGAGTAGCTGTTGATTTTACACATCCCACTTTGATTGGCCCATGTGTATTTGAATTTGTTCTCGGTTGGAAAACACAGGCCTCTTACTGAAAATTCCCGTCTATAACCAACTATTTGTACATGTGTAGCCATCGCTGGGATATGTATATTTACCAAATAACTTTGTTTGCGCCACGAGACGTCCACGCATGCCGTGCATCACGCATGTATTTACCATGATCAAGTATCTGAGGTCAGTTTTTTTTTTTCAATGTTGCTTTTACCCGAGTGGGTTTCCTGTCTTCTGTTTTTGAAGGGACACAATTTTTTTTATTACTATTATTGCAATTCAGGAATCTGGCTGCTTCAGGGAATGTGGGGAAGAAAGAAAAAAAAATCGCACAAAACGACAAAAAAAAAAAAACACAACAAAACTCAATTTAGCACTTTCGCCCGACTGTATGAAGAGGCAGGTTTTGCTTTCGTACCACTTAGCATCTGAATCTCAGGGGCGGGGGGTTTTCAAAAGTGAATAATATCATCGCAGGATATGCATCCATTTCCCAAGTCGTCATAGTGCTCCGTGTTTGTACTAACCTTTCCCTTTTTTGTTTTTTTTTTCAGTCAATGCCTCCCTGTGTATAGTGTAGAAATGCTTTAAAGGAACGTGTATATTCTGCATGTAAAACGGCACCCTGTTCAAGTTCTCCTTGTCGACTGACAAAGTACTGCACAATTTGTGGAAAACAAACAAAAAAAAAAAATAAGTTGAATGTTTCAGGTTTTGAAAGAGCCCATTAAAATCAGTTTGTTAAATATTTTCCAACGAGGGGAATAAGAGCTTTGATGCGTCCTCATTGTAAAAAAAGAAGAAAAAAAACAAATGGGGGGGGCCCTGCTGTCAGTGGAAATGGGCGGCAAATGGTAACGTCAGATCTGAAGAAGGATATCGTCCACTAGTTTGTGTATGGTAGTGGTGTGCTTAAAATATTGCTTCTTGAACTATAAAAAACTGTACAATTTAAAAAAAAAGGAATATATTTTCTAATTTCTCCTTTTTCCATAAAGTACTCAGTTTGGTCTTTTACATCTAAAAAAAAGATATCTATATAAAGGCTGTGGAGATGGTTCATCGGGTGAAAAGATTTATTGTCACTATACTGGTAAAGAAAAGAAAAAACCTCACATGTGAAAGAGAATAAAAGAACAAACTGAAAACAAACGGACGCGCCACTGGAATGTATGTCGTCATTTCCCCTTTGGCCACTCGGGAGCTCACAAGGCGCTGAAGCGTGTTTAGAAACGGCGGAGGCCCGCCATCAGAAGTCCTCATCCAACTCGAAGTCGTCGACAGCCACCTTGAATCCGAGTTTCTCCTCCTGGTGGGGGAAGCACAGCGTCAGAAAACAGAAAAAAAAACAACAACGTTTACCCGAAACGAGAACACCCGCCGCACCTGTCTGAGCTCGGAGGTGAAACAGTCGAGCTTCTCCCGCAGCTCGTGTCCGATGTGCACGTCGGCCAGCACGGCCCACGCGCCGTCCCGGAGGCTCGCGGGGAACGACAGCACGGCGCCGTCCGGCAGGTTGAAGTGGCCTGAGGGGCGCAAATAAATACGAATAACGTTTAAAAAAACAAAAAAACATAACCCTGCGGCGTCTGAGGTCCTCCGGTCACACGTCCGCGCTCTTACCCGAGCACTGGGCGCCTATCGAGAGGACGTGGTCCGGGTCTGAGGCGCCGTTCCAGGCCTTCAGGACGGTGAGGATGCCGTTGGCCGTTGCCATGGCAGCGCCCTGACAGGCGCGGCGGCGGCGCACGCGCTCTTGGAACACGGTCTCCAGCCACCTCCTGAAGAGGTGGAGAGGAAGAAGAAAAAAATGTCACTGGGGTTCTTCAGCGCGAGATGTTTGCGATGTCTGCGCACTAACGTTCCAGCTGGGCGCAGTTTTGTACGCAGGCGAGGCCGGGACTTCCCGCACTGTCACCAACGCGCACCGCTTGAGCGCAGCCACAACTGGGAGTGCGTAAAACCAGACAGCTGCAATAATCCAGGACTGATTGAAATCATTATTATTTGACAAACCTGTCGTAGAAAATCTGTAGCACCCGCTGGGCAAAGGAGGGCGGCCCCCTGATCGGGCCCTTATAGTTGTAAACTCGTGCCCTCTGCAGGTCCACGTACATGCTGCCGCTGATGTTCCCCCACACGATGACGTCCGTGACATCTGAAATATATCGATGTAACGGGGAAATATTATGGGATTGAAAGCGGATGTCGGGACAGTTTTTTGGTTTTTTTTTCCTTCCGCGGCCGCCACCTGGGGTCCTGACTCTCAGCTTCTTCGCCAGGACGGCCCTGGCCTGGTTCTCCAGCTGCGTTGCCACGGCGACGAAGCGGCGGCCGTCGATGGCGCGCGCGTTGTTGAGCAGCAGCGAGCACCGCAGGTTGGCGTAGGAGGCGCCGGACACCAGCACCTTCACCCCCGCGCCGGCCCTGGCGTCCATCAGCCTTCCGTACTTGATGTAGCGGTCCGAGATCCGCTCGATCTTCTTGCGCCTCTGCTCCGCCGTCGTCGCGTCGCTGTCGT
This sequence comes from Dactylopterus volitans, assembly GCA_901007715.1. Taxonomy (NCBI): domain Eukaryota; kingdom Metazoa; phylum Chordata; class Actinopteri; order Syngnathiformes; family Dactylopteridae; genus Dactylopterus; species Dactylopterus volitans. Next base: position 11,427 of record CAAKHG010036706.1, read on the forward strand.
CCGCCCACCACTCGTCCAGCAGGAGGATGACGTCGGCCTCGTGGAAGGCCTGCCTCAGGTCCGAATGGACGCTCACCTGCCAGAGGGTTCGCTCAAATTGTGATGTTATTTAAAAAAAAAAAAAAAAAAAAGTTGTGGGGGAGGGAGAAAAGGGGTGTAGTCAGCACCTGGTGGAGCAGAGGAAGAGCCAGGTCCTCCACCTCCATCTTCAGCAGCTCCAGCGCCGCCTCGTCCTCCTCCAAGTCCAAGAGGTGGAGGCTGATGGCGGACACTCGGGGGAACACGTCAGCGGAGACCAGGCTGGGCACCAGCAGATGGCAGGCCGGGTTGAGGGCGCTGCGGTGGGCGCACATCATCCAGCCGGTCAAGCCTACGCGTTTCTATCCATGTACTGCTTTGGATCATAGTGTCTTATTGTGTAATTAGTACTTCATTGTGTCCTCATGCAGCAGCAAAACCCATTCTGATCAGGTGGCTGATGCACACACACACATACACACACACACACGACGCACCCGCTGATCCATATGTGGAGGGACTGGACAACTGTGACTTGATGCTTCTCCTCCTCCCTCAGCTTCATCTTGGCCGCCAGGTTTTCCTCCGCCACACCCAGCATGTCCTCCGGGGACATGTGTGAGGTGACGTTGTAGTAGACCTGGAGGACCGTTGAAAAGAAAAAATTCAGGACCCGGGCTGCGCTCGCACTTGAATCTCGGTGGTGGGAAGGTGACGCGCGCCCACCTGGCAGTGCCGGCGGAACTCGGTGAAGCCCCCCAGCAGCAGGCCCTTCCCTCCCGGCGCGACCAGCTCCCTCCAAATCAAAGGGGACCTCGAGTGCTTCCAGCCGTTTCTCTTGCATGTGGCCTCCAGCCATTCCTGCGGAGAGAACGGTGCCGCCGCGGCGAGCTGACGAATGTGCAACGAAAAAAAACCAACAAAAAACACACAACCAGCTGTTGGCGACATGTGAAGGCGGGTTTACCTTCCATTCATCCGGGAGGATCGAGATTTTACGGATCCTGAAGTTCGGCAGGGACGCCTCGAGTCTGTCCGCTAATATTTCCGCCTCGGCATAGAACGGGCAGTCTGCTCTACCTGCGTGTGTGTGCGTGCGTGTGTGTGTGTGTGTGTGTGTGTGTGTGTGTGTGTGTGTGTGTGTGTGTGTGTGTGTGTGTGTGTGTGTGTGTGGAGGGGGCGAGGGGGGTCAGAATCCGCACGTTGATAAAGCGCATGGACACAACGTTATCGCTAGATGTCAGAATTGTGAAAATTACCACCAAACGTTACCAGCGAGCACGAATTTTGCCATTCTATCCCGGCGGAGAGTCCGAACGGCGTCGGTTGCTACGAGACCAGGGATCTCGAGCACATTTGAGTCCGGGGGGAAACAACGCAAACGAGAGTGGGGATGGGGGGGGGGGGCGGAGATGCGTTAAAACTGCGAAGGTTGCTGTTAAAAAAAACGTATTTCGTGTTTTTTTTTACTATTTAAAAAAAGATGAATATTATATTTTAAGAAAGGTTTATTCACCGTAAACGTCGAATTCCCGTTTTTTTTTTTTACTTGACGGCTCGCGGTGTGAGTTGCCACGGGGACCGAATATGGCAGCGCACACGGCCCCGGCGGCGCGTGAGGCTGTTAGCTAGCACTCAAAACAATCTGGTTTTCCGGCGTTACGCGCTGTCGCCCTGCGTTTAATCGCCAAACGACACCTGCGGCCAAATTTTACAGGATCCCCGCAAGTTCCGCGGTGCCGTGGTGGCTGCGTGTCTCCGCGGTTAGAGCGGTACGGTAGCGGGGGGAGGTGGGGCATGACGCGGCTAATGTTAGCTCATGCTAGCATGCGCGTGGACAGTTTGTTGACCTTGTGGGCATTTTGGGGGGAAATATTTTGTGTTGCGTGATTTGCGCCAACTTCGCAACGCGGCGCGGGCCTCGAATGAGAAGTTTAAACCGCCCCAGCTGTCACGCCGGCTCGGGAATGGTCGCCGTCGCTGTGCCTTCGACTCTGTATTTGTCCGAACTCCCGGTGGACTTGGTGCTGAAGTGCGTCGAGAGGCCCGAGTGACCTACTGCCCTTTCACCCTCTCGGGCCCAATTGCCGCGCAGTTACCGGCATGTCCGCCTGGGTGACACGGGAGGCGATGAGGGGGTCCCTGCGCGTCCTCGGGCTCGGCTCTCCTTGGAAACCGCGCAGCGTGTCGATGAGAACTTTAGTTAAAGACGCAGCTTTGCCCGGTCAACAGTTGGCACCCGCCCGGGGCCCGACGCAGATCCGGACGTGGCTGACCAGAGGTCACCTCGGTCCGGCGAGGTTCTACACGCAGGGTAGGTTTCCCAGTGAGGAGCTGGAGGAGAGGGAGAACCTCTCCTCGCTGCCCGCTGAGCCCCAGCCCGATGACGGCGCCCCGGGGCAGGGCCAGAGAACATCCCCGTTCTATGAGCACCTGAAGTGCTGCGCCTCCCCGTCGGACGTGCTGGACCTCACCGGCCGGTACGCACCCACGACCCGACAGGTCAGCAACAGCTTCACCCACATGTGGGCCACCACCAAGAAGATGTCCGACGACCAGCGGCGCTACGAGCTGAAGCTGATGTTTGAGCACCCGGCCCTCGAAAAGCTACTGCAGAGGGCCGCTCGGGTGGTGGGGCGCATGCGATGCGAGGACATGGCCTACTCTCTCCTGAGCATTGTTAATCTGGGTGTCCCCCAGCGGAGCCGCGTGGTCCAGACATACCTCAGAACCTGCCAGGTAGATTGTTCACCAGCAAGTACTGGATATGGTTTGGTTTTGTTGGTTATCTCAGTAACCCTTTTATTGCTCATCAACAGGAGAGACTGAATGACTTTGATGAAAAAGGTCTGTCCATCTTGGCCTCCTGTCTGGAACACATGGAGTCCAGCCCCAATGCCGATGCCCTGAAACATGGCATAAGGTCAGCCTTTATCGAGCGACGCGTGTGGCTCAGCAGAACACTCGAAGCTGGTCCAGGACATCTGATGTAGTCCGCATAACTGTGGCGCTAAATGTTCAGGTCATTAAACGGAGGTCTTTACCGTTCTTCCCTCCTAGGCTGATAGCCGAGTCCCGTCTTCCCCGGATCAAAAACGTAATGGCCCTGCAGACCATGATGCGTCTTTTGGGGAAAGATGCGCCGCTGGAGCTCAAACATAAACTGGAGGTTGGTGCCGCTCTGCTGTGCAGTTGCTCCTGCGAAGGAACCCGCGGAGTCTTGAGGAGGGCTTCATTGAGCGCCGCGGCCGAACCAAAACAAAACCGCGTGTCGGCGCGACCACAAATTAACCTGGAGTCTTGCTATTTATTCCAACCCGACATTCTTTGTGTGCACGTCCTCCAGAGAAAGGCTTTGTCAATGGCAGACCAATTCACCCTGCCCAACACCCAGTACATGATCTCCACCATGGCGGCAATGGAGTTCAACTCCAAACCGCTGTTTGACATCTGCAGTAAGAAGATAACAGGTAACACGAAATTGCAGAGTACTTGAATTATGGACTCATTTAGATGAATAGTATGGATTTTACAATTGTTCACGTCATGTCTTACAGGATTGTAAAACATCCCGACGCAGTTACAGAATAACTCGAAAGATTCCATGTCTTTCCTTCGCTCTTTCTCCCATTTTCTCACATTTCCTGGCTTGTAGAAAACATCCATGGGATCCCCTTCTGGAGGTTGCTAACCGTGCTGCAGTCCTGCAGGAAGCTGCACTACAGGGACTTGAGCCTGCTCACGGCTGTTTCGGACCACGTCGCCTCCGCAGACATTTGGACCAACAAGCAGGTGACGCGATTTTAACAGCCGTCCTCTGACTTGCTGCTTCTGAAAGGTGAAAAATATAATTTATGCCACAGAAAGCCATGCAAGAGTCTGTTGGCGTTTGGCCTCAAAACGCCCAACTTTTTTTTTTTTTTTTTTTTTTTTAAACGATCACCACAGTATTGGTAAGCCGTAATTTCCAGTTTCATCCTCTGCAGTCGCATCATAAGCGCAGGAATTACTTTTTGCCCGCGCGGCTAAAATGTGTCGCGCTCGCCCGCTGCCCGTCCAGGTGACCCTCTTCCTGGCTGCCTTTGAGAGCCTTTCCTTCTGCCCCGGAGCCTTAATGGAGGCGTTTGCCGAGAAGGTGATCGCCAACGCAGACGCTCTGACGCTGAAGGACCTCCTGTGTGTCCTCAAGGTGTACTCCGCGCTCAACTATGATCTGCAGCACACCAGACAGCAGTAGGTCGCCCGCGCGCCTCCATTCATGCGGGGACGGAAATGAACTCTCCAGTGCGGGTCAGAACATGAAAAGAAACTGCTAGAAGTAAAACTGCTAGAAGTAAAACTGCTAACTGAGATAGGTTAAGAAAATCCATAACTAACTTTTTGCCCCAAATTTCATCCATTCCAAGCTCTCATACGCACATGTGAAGCTGCTTTAACACTAGAGGCTGTGAAACGTGAGTATGGGCTGCAGGATCCGATGCTCTTCCTGTCTTTTCACCTTTTGCGGCTCCAGGTTCCTGGATAGTCTCAGCCAGGCTCTGGACTCCTACCTGCCCAAAATGTCTGGGTACGAGTTGCTGAAGTCCGTTTACTGCCTGTGCCTCATGGGCCACTTCCCCCCCGCGCTGCTGGAGAAGCTCCTGCAGGCTGGCACGCCGGAGATGCAAATCACAGCAGGTGAGATGACAAACTCGGCACAGTTTTCCTTTTTTATTTCCCCTCGCGTGGACCTTTTTTTTGAATGCCCTCTTTCCCCCTCCCCAGTTCCCAAGGTTGCCCTAGAGAAGATGTTTCAGACTGTGCACTTGTGCCTCCATCTTGACCGGCCTGTCCTCCCCGGGCCGCTGACCGTCCCGACCTCCGCGCTGGGAGAGCCCATCTCCAACACGCCGCCGGTCAACCAGCGGCTCTCGCGCGCCCTGCGAAGCGCGTTCAGTGGCCAAGAAGAAGGCGAAGCGCTGCAGGAGATGGTGGTGGTGGAGAACTTCTACCTGATAGGTGAGGACGGCAATGGCGGAGGCAAGGAGGTGAGCTGTGTTCAAGCCGGAGTGTGACGCAGTGGCTGCTGGATTTTCAGACGGCGTGATCACAAGAGCGAGCGGCCCCGCGGGGGAAGGCTGTTCACCAGCAGAGAGCAGTGACAGGTAAGGAGAAAAAAACAAAAAAAAAAACGCGCTTCGAACCCGTCTCCATTTACGCGGATGCTGGTTTTTGATCAAATGTGCTCGCCTCTGCTGCGAGAGGATGTCTGGGCTTTCTGCTCAGATGGCGTGAGGGCGAATATCTGATTTCACAACCCTGCATGCATCTGAGCGCGCGGTTTGATTAAAAACAGCTGAGGGAAGGACTTTCGTGGCTCTCACTGTGGCGACCGTGTGACTTGAATTTAAAAACAGCAAAAAAAAAAAAGAGAAAAAAAAAGCATTAGATCCCATTTTGAACGAACGTGTCTGTTTTGAGATGATGAAGAAAATCAAGTGTAACTTCTTCGCAACTCCACTGAGAAACGCCAACGCAAGACTTGGTTGGAAATTGAAAAAAAAAGAGTTTATGAAAGAGTTTAAACAAGTTTAGGAAAAAAATTGATCCCTTCTGTTTCCTAACATGGAAGAGTCAGTATGCTTTAGTTTAATTTTACATTAGCTGCTGATGTAACTGTTGACAGTTTTGACTGTTTTCGCCCTTTTCTATGCATTCTTTGCTCCAGTCTATATACACAGTTTATATATGAATATAGTTAAACAAAGCTGTCGCTCTTACTTTATCTCACATATTCTTTGTCCCCAATTTGTCACTTCTTCTGTTTTTTATCGTCGTTCCATTCCGCATTGGAATAGATTTTTGTTGAGTCTGCCTCTAATTTTTATTTGTTCAAACCATCCAAACGGTATTTTTACAGCCTTATTCATCGTTTCCCAGAATGCTGAGCATATAGATTATTTGAAAACCACAAACGAAAAGTGTGTGTTAAAGGAAGCCAAAACTAGAGTGCTCGAAACACGTCATTGTCACACTGAGAATAAAGCCACAACCTATTCTCTATTTTTTTTTTTTTTGCCTCCCAATTACATTCTTCTAACCTAAACCTCCACGTTCGTCTCGTCATGACTGTACCTGCATTCAAATTTTGACCTTTTTTTAAAAGTTAAGAAACCTCCCGTCTTGCCTTCCCAGAATCGCAGTACTCTGCCCACCGCCGTCCAGTTTTTGCTACGGCACGTCCAACCCCCGCGGCCCGCTGGCCATCAAGATCCGCCACCTGAGGCTCATGGGATACAAGCCAGTGCTGGTGAGAGCGTTCATATTTCTGCATTTATTCAATTCCTTATTGCTCTGTTTCCTCAAAAAGGCCCACATCCACGTTTGTTCCTTTCGGCGTTACCGTAAAGGTACAGAACATGGCGTTACACGTGCCATCCTGATGCCAACACATACCGTTTATTTATCATTAAAAGGATCACACAGTCAGATTTTACTCATTCATACAATTCGCTGATACTAAAATCCAACAATTCGAAAGCATAAAAACGTCGCCGATATGATGATCCCGTAAATAGCATCTGCAAAGTTGCGACCAGATGCGGTTGTGTTCAGAATAATGGAAGCATGTTTAAAAACATGAGTGAAGCTCAAAATCCTTATAATAGTTTTTATTTCAATGCGTTTGGAACACTCGCAAAATCGAATCATGAAAAAACAGAAAATGAAGAAAAACGAATATTTGGCTTCTCAAAAAAAAAAAAATAGCAGTGTGCATTTTTCTTTACACACTCAAGATATTTACTGTATAAACTCAAAGGTTTTTAGGATTTATCATTCCTGTGGACCACTAAGCTAACATGTGTAGTGATTCACAGGAACGATAAATCCTAAAAACTTTTCAAACTAGACTCCTATTTAGTTGTGTAACCCCCCTTTCTGGGATCTGCCTCACGTCTGTGTCTGGTGGAGCTGACCAGCTCTCTGGCGCCAGTGAACGCGTGTTCCAGCCCAGCGCGACTCCACCACATTCCAGGATCGCTTGTGTGCGATAAATCCGCCTGACACCATCGAAAAAGAAAGGTCCCCCCCCCCCCCGATCCTGATGCTCGCACCAGCGGGCTCCGCCGTGGCTGCAACTCTGTGTTTGGGGCCCGTCTGACAGA
>CAAKHG010036721.1:4012-14434 GCA_901007715.1 Dactylopterus volitans
TGTTTTATTTTTGATATTGTGCTTGTTGTTCTTTGTTCTCCTTCATGTCTCCCCTCCTCTGTGCTCCTCTCCCTGGCAGTGTGTATGTGGCGGAGGGTGTGGCCTGGCTCAATCAGTGCTCTGTAAATGAGGGTCCTAATCATCTCATCACTCCTGCAATACAAGTCTGTGCTCTTGAACCAGATTATTCCGTCTCTGCTCAGTAGTGTACGTTGCTGTAGAATCTCTCCAGTGAAATTGCTGGGGCAACCTGAGTTGCTGCTTGTTTCCCTGCAGCCTTTTTTAAAGATTTTTGATTAGTGTATTTACCAGTGTTTTTCCTGTGTGCAACTGCCCGGTGTGCCTCACTGATTTTCCCTGCAAGCTGCTTTTCAGTGCTTCAGTGATCCTCCCTTACAGATTTTTCTGAGTGTCCCGGACACTGCATGTCCCTCACCTGTGAGCAGACCAGCCCTCTGCCATCACCACCAACATTTACCTATGGTTATCATCACCATGTTTCTTTTTATCAAAAGAACATCTTAAACTGCTCCTGGTCTCAGTCTCAGCTTTTGGGTCCAACTCTAAAACCTGAAAGTCATAGAATAATAATGGACTGACTGACTCTGGCAAGCATTATCCAGGGACTTTGTGTTGAGCAATAAGTGTTCATGGCTTAATGCAAAGCCTTCGTTCTCAATGACCTGGCCATCAGCCTTTCCCAGCTCAGCAGACGTTGTGACCAGGTTGCGTCTGAGATCACCACCATCTCCACTCCTATCAATGCACCTGCTCCTCCTGCACCACCTGCAACAGTTGCAGTTTGCCAGCCTAATCATCCATGTGAGCCCTACATCCTCACACCAGTCAGGTGTTCAGGTGAGTTAAGGACATGTTGTAATGTAACCAATATGACACAGTTGCAAGAATCAGACCAGAAACACAGGGGACGTCCATAAAATGTGATTTTACTCCAGAACACTAGGCCAATACATGTGATGGAAAAATAAAGGTAGGTAGTGCAGTGGCATGGTCACAGATCGCCTCAACAATGCAATGGCAGATACACTCATGCTGAAGTGTCATCACAGGGAAACACGAAGCAGCCACAAGGCAAACAGAAATCAGGCCATATCTCAAGGTCAGGGGAGAGAAAGCTGAGGCCCTTTCTAAGAATACGGACGAGGCAGCTGAGTTAGGGAAAGGTAACAGTGAATCAGCCTGGGGTGAAGTTCTGGAGAGCCTCGCATGGGAATGGTTAAGAACAATATGGCCATGAATATATGTAGCTGAGAGATCTTACATATTGGCTGATGGGAGGCAGCTATGTGCACAGGTGAGTGGAACTGGCTGATGAGGTGGGTGAGGCTAACAGTCTCTACAGAAGAGGCAGGGCGAATAGGAAAGTACTGAATGACAAAGACTGTCGTGAGGCTGCATTTGCAATGGGTGAATGAACTGGGTGCAGGGCCTCTTAAAATATAGCTACCGTACAAGTCCGTTAGAGAGGACTAGCTGTGATTTGTCGTAAAACAAGGGCCATTCCATAGTGATATTGACAGCAAAGAGGTGAAAGGGAAAACAGTAAAATCAGTGGTAGCAGTATAAAGTGGAGCAGCAATGCAGGCGTGGCCGCAGATGATGGGATGAGTCCAGATTGATGGGAGACTGTGAAAAGTTCACCAGTTAATTCAAAATCCACTCATATCAAATGTGCTGTAAAAGTTGTAGTCCTTGCACTGGCAATTTCAGTCTCTCAAGTGACTACGTCCTGCAGGCTGAGAGTGACTGCGCTCACTATGGAAGGGAGGAAATGAGGGGACTGCCAGCTACGTTATGCTCTTGGCAGCCAGAAGTCGACATGTTGTCCCATCCCCATCACCAGAGAGCAGGCATTCACTAGTTTATTCTGAATTTATTCATATTGAACCTGTCACATATCTAAATTACAACAAATTCGACACTGCACTCACTTGAGTTCCCAGTGCAAGTTTGATATGGGTCAGATAGCAATTTTCAAGACATACAAACACACAGACTTTATTAAATTAATCTACTCATCACTCACATGGCAAATGTATCCCTCTGAGCCCGGAGAAGATCAAATCATTTTGGTCTGTTCACCTTTTCTGCTCACAGTGACCTTCCAAAAGCATTCAAGATGAAGAAATCAGTCACTACAAGCGGGATGTGAGGCTATTTTTAAATTGATCAAGAACATTTTTGTACACAGTATTGTATGACATCATACAATATAATCATGTTGAAGGACCGCTGATATACAATATTCTTCTTTTATAACTATATAGCATCATAATCATGGCAATTCAGCTGTTCAACAGCTATCAAGTTAATCTGAAATTTAATTACATTGAATGTGTAAAATTCCACACTGCACTCACTGAAGTCCCAAGTGGACACACTTGGAGAATTTGACTAAGGTCAGAAGAGCAGTTCTCAAGATATGCAAGAGACTTGCTTGCTTACAAATAGACAGAGCTTTCTTGATTTTATAAACAGATAAATGGTAGAAGGACTTGCATTTATATAGCGCTTTTCTACCTTGGCGGTACCTAAAGCGCTTTACACTACCATAGCCTCATTCACTCATACGCCCATACGCTGATGGCGGAGGCTGCCATGCAAGGCGCCAACCTGCCCACCAGGAGCAATCAGGGACACTTCGACACAGTCTGTGCCAGAGATGAGGATTGAACCAGTAACCTTTCGGTTCCACTCTACCAAATGAGCTATGCCGCCCCTGTTTGAACCATGCTGCCCCTGTTAGAAAGATAATAGTGAATCTGTTGTATGACAGAGCATCGATCTTGACAGGAGCTATTTTTATTTTATTTTATTTCAGTTTAACAGTCATACCCAACTTTCATCACTGAAATGTGTTACATTTCTGAGCATCCTGTTAAAGGGAAGGAGGCTTCTTTCTTAGTTGAGCTAACCTTTTAATCAAGCTATGAGCTGGTCTTTCTTGATGAGTTTTCATCACTTCAGGAGTTAATTGCACAGTCCCCAAATGCTCCTTTCCTACCTATCCTGTTGGACCCTGCATCTTCCCGTGATCCAATATCACCACCAACATCTTTATTCCACATTAGCAAGGTGGAGCCTGTAAAGCTGTAGGAGAAGAAAGCTCACACCTACGGAACATCAGCACGGAATGAGCCTCAGTCTCTGCGTCTACTGTGGTAAAGCCAGCCATTTCCTTGCGAAATGCCAATAGAGCAGCACCATCCCTCAGTAGCTGATGATAAAATGTGCCTTTGGTCCCCTACTTTCGTCCACTATTAAACTCAACCTCAGCAAGGCTTACCATCTGGTGAGAATCAGGGAAGGAAAATGCCTTTAAACCTCCCACTTGGTCACTTTGAATACTTAGTGATGCCTTTCGGACCTATGCCACAGCTAGTTTTCCAGTCCCTAATCAAAGATGTCCTGCAAGATATGCTGAACAGATTTGTTTTTGATGGCATTTGGTTTTTCTCCTGAGATGCTAGTGAATGTGCAGCATGTCAGATTTTTCCTCCAGAGACTCCTTAAGAATAGACTATATCTAAAAGCTGGCAAATACAAATTCCATATAACATCTTCATATCTCTTGGGTTTAATGTTGGAGAATAGACAGATAAAGGCAGACCTTGCCAAAGTCTGGGTGATTGCTGAGTGGCCTTCTTCTTCTATGCAACAGTTGGAAAGATTTTTGGTTTTGAAAACTTTTATCTAAGGTTCAGGTCAAGTACCTTTTTGTGTAGTCTCCAGCAGCTGATGCTGCGTGTAATCAGTTGAACTCCTGCAGATCCCTCCATCTCGTTGGTAGCAGACTCTGGCATTGGGGCATTTTCGTCCCAAAGTTCACTCCACCCCGTTACCACATGGCTCATGCTAAATAAATGCACACATTTGGAGAGGATTCGATTCTGCCAGCAACTAAAGACATTGTTAGAGAATTGCTTGGTGAAGATGCTGCTAAGAAAATCAATGCTGATAATTCAGTGAGCCAGCGAATTCGTGACAGGCCTCTGGGCATGTCTGCTCAACTTTTGGCGCAGCTGAGAACTAATGAATACTTCGCCTTTCAGCTAAAAGAAAGCATGGATTTAATCAATGCTGCCGAACTGCTTGTGTACATCGGATTCAATTACTAGGAAACGTTTGTTGAGGCAATATTTTTTATGAAGCACTTGAAAAATTGAAGCTCTAGGAGAAACATTTCTCAAGTTTTGGACAATATCATTGAATCTAATAGTCATAACTGGACTAATTGCATGAGGGTGTATTCAGACAGGCTACAGCCAGAACTGGGAAGATCATTGAAGTGACCACTGTCATTGAGCAGAAAGCCTCCCATGTCGTTGCCACACTTTGCATGCTCCATTACAAGGCGCTCATTGTGAGAAGGACTGACAACGAGCTATACCAGGTACTACAGAAGGTAATACAAGTTGGGAATTTCATAAGCTCACCCCATGAAACACAGACTGTTCCATCTGCTGCATACGGAGGCTGGTGTTGGTTTGAGGGGATGGGGGGCACTCATGGGGGGCAGATTTGAATCGTGTATATGAGCTGCAGAGGGAAGTTGCAGAGTTCCTCTCATCTGAAAAGCATCGGCTGACAGACCGATTTACAAATGCAATCTGGATTCGGAAACTTGTAAATGTGTCAGACATTTTCCAGCCTTTAAATGTACTGAATCAAAGCACAAAAGGGCTGATACATGCATATTATATTATAAAGGGCATGTTTTCTCACAGAGGACTGTGCTTTAGTCAAACAAGCTACAGGAGGCAGTGACAGAAATGTTCCACTGCTTCACCAGGAGCTGCTGTCATCTGATGAGTTGGGTTCCATCTCCCATCTAAATTGGGTTATGGACCCCTTTGCCCTAGTGTAGGTGCCAGTCTAGACTGATTTGCTGATTGAGAAGTCTGATTGAGAAGACACAGGACACTCAAAACTGAAATTTGAGGTACTTTTCCGGTTCAACAACTGGCTACATGTATGGGCACATCAATTGGCTGAGAGGACACTGAAATACCTTCTCCCTTTTGGAATGAATAGACCCTTTACCACCAACATTCCCAGGAACTTTTATTTCCAGGAACTTATTTACCCAGGTAAAAGAATTCCTGGTAATCTGGGTTGTTTTGCATTTCCGGCACATCACAAAGTTCTGGAAAATTTATTCAAATCAGGCTGATGACATAAAAGGAACTGCACTACACCACTACGCTTCATAGACATAGTCCTGGTTAAACCCTAAACCTACATAGATTTACACGCCTGCATTTAATTCTACTTGTATGCAACTTAAAGAGAACTTAAACACTACTTAAATTTGGTTGCTATATAAGTGAACAGACAGGCCAGATATGAGGCCAGAATTATTTAATAAAACATAAATGAAAAACAAAAGGTGCAAAAACAAGGAGCCATGAGATTTACAGAACAAATAAAGTCAGTTCAGGCTTCTGGCCAAGTGTCTGGACAAGCCAGTTCAGGACCGTTAGAGAGCCGGTCTGGACCTCCCGGTCCTGCTGTCTTGAGATGCTGCGTTCCTCCACTTGTGGTGAGTCCGTATGGTCCTTTTTCTTACTAAATCACAATACATAAATCAGTGTTCATCTTACAGCGACAACACCAACACATCCAGTTCTCTCTCCCTGATTTAGGTTTAGCATCAGTCCTTTGACCGGTTAGCATTCGCATTAGCTTAATTCGGCTTTTGGCTCACTAAACAATTGGCGAGCTTGCCGCTGACCACAGTTACAGCATATAACAAACTAAGTTGTAAATATTTATGCGATTTACTGCCGTTCCACTGCCTACTGCATATCTTGGCTCTTGGTTCTGATCAACGAGGTTGCCGAGTCCTTCATTGTCGCAATGCCAGATGCCAGGCTGAGGTCCAGAATGGCGTTGAGTTGCTCAGACGACTGGTTTGTACAGCGGTCGGAACCACAGCGACTGTTGTGGTCCGTATTTTCTAGCTTCTTGTTATCATCAACAAGTTTCTTCAACATCTCAAGACTTTGTTTCAGCGTGCTGAGCTATGTTAATTTCGCAGACTATAAGTCCCGCTGATCGTCGTCTTCTGCACATCTACTCCAAAGAGCCTGAACCTTATCGTCCGTCCACTTCTCATAGATCCTCTTCTTTTGCTCCATTGTCCAAACGATCAAAACACAAAATTAAGATTGTAGAAATGAAATAAACAAGTATGCAGCCTCAGGTTTAAACATGTGTGTGTACTCCACCAGTTAGCATTCTTCAGCACACAGCTTCACCCCCCAAGAATTCCAGTTAATCTGAAATGTCCTATCCCATGACTAGGTACTTTTTTCAGGGAGTTTGGGGTTGAGGGAAAGTTTTTTCCGAACTAATTTTGGTGGAACCGCTGTAAGGTTTTTCAAAAGTCCTGGGAAAATGAAAAAAGTTCCTGGGAAAGGTGCTATTTACTTGTGTGGGTCTGGCTTTTCAACTTTAAACCACTTAAAACAAAAAACACACTAAAGTGGGGTTTGTTTTTACTCTTTTCTTGTATTCGTATTATCCTGTTCAAGTTTGTTGTGATGTGTGAATGAGCTCTTGAATACAATTTAGTAAAAAATGTTCTTATGTTAAAATAAGTTTCAGAATGGACAGTTTGAATGTTGAATGATTCGAGATTTGAAATATAAATGTCATGTTGTGCTCAGAGCTGTCAAGCAGTGTAGATATCATAGGCCTTGCACATAGGCCTCATAAAAGTTGTGCTTTAACATTGTTATTGGTTATCAAAATATGTAAAATATCAATAGATTTTAGTACTTACTATAAAAGAATATTAGAATTTAATTTTACATTAAATCCACCTCGGGGCACCAGATAACCAATGTGACAAATCAGTCTGAAAAAAGTTATTCTGTTAACACATAACTTGATTGATAATTAAATCAATAACTATAACCAAATTACTTTATTAACAGTAGCACTGGTGAAGGATTGGAGTTCTAACAGTTAATGTTGGCAGAATTCACTTTGTACAACCTCAAACAGACAAGCAAGTTTAAAGAAATTTATTGATTAACCAAAGAAACGGAAGGCCCAGTACGTTACCAGGTCCTGTGTACGCGAAAGATGCCGTTAATGTGCTGGTTTGCAGGTCTGTGGTTTGGTTGATTGCGAAGTCCAGTTGTTGCACTGTTCAGTTGGTTTGATGTCCAGTCGGTTGTCTTTGCCCAGTGAACTGTTCATTGGGCAACTCCTGGTGGAGTTAGTCCAGACTAACACTGTGGCTCCTTGGTTGGTTAAACTCAACTGGCAGAGTTTGTGTCGTGCCAGCAGTGCTCATCTTGTCTTTTGGTAGGCGCTCATGTCGCTACCAAGGCTTGGTCCAGTGGAGGCCTCTGCCTTGTGCAGGCCCCATGGAGGGGTCAAGCAGCAGCAATATCTGAGGAGCTGCTGAAGAGTTGAGAGCTGCAGAGCTGATGAGATAAGAAGAGCATGGAGAAGAGGAGAAGAGTGCAGAGGTAAGAGCATGGGAAGAAGGGAGCTTCTCCTTTATATATGGCTTGGTGACCTCAGAGGTCCTGGCCATATAGTGCCAATGGAAGCTGGGGTTGTAGCTTTCACACCCAAGATAAAGCTTGAGGAATGCTAGGAGACTGAGTTCAGTGGCTCTCCTTTGTCTGGAGGGCAAATGAAGCCATCTGGTCTTGTCCTCCATTAAGTATGGACAAGGGCACAACATGTCATTATTAACATTGTATTCATAAAGATCAAAAAACATATACAGAAGTTTTGTCTTTTACATTTGCCATTGTATTGTCTGTGGGTTTGCAAAAGGTGCCTGAAGCTAATGCTATTTGGCAGGCCATGGCGTGGAATGTTTGGGAAGTCCTGCGCTAGATGATGCATCTTATGTTTACAATTGTATGCTTTCATAGTGCATTTTTGCATTTAATTCAATATTCTTTCCAATATTTTTGCATTAGAAATATTTATTTTTAATCTAATCAATTTATAATTTCATCTCTTTGTTTCAAAAAAATATTCATAGATCAATAGGCTATTGACAATTAAATTATTACTATTACTTTAGGGGCGACACGGTAGTACTCACTTGTGCGACATTTGCTCAACTTGTTGTTTCTGTAACACGGCGTTTGGGAAATATTTCAGTTGAGGATCCGGGCTTGGAGCACAACGGAGGCCTTGATGGCGAGGAATCGCCCCCCATTCCGATTCTGACCGGCTAACCTCAACCAGCAGTTTGCCGTGTGCTCGTAGACTTCCATGCCGATGCCAACAACAGCATCAGAAGCCAAGGATCCTCTTGCCTCAAAGCGCTGCAACATCCTGACAGATGTCAACCGGTAAGAAATGGAAATCACAGGATGAATGATCACCATGTTAGAGAATCACTTTCTGCTGTATAAGAATTGTTTAGTAGCACCGTTTTTGCATTTTAGTGTCATACAGAACACATGGATAAAACAGTTTAACACCCACTATGCTTGTCTGTTTTAGGAGAGACGAGAACGGGCCAGCACAAACTTGCGGCAGCTCTGCGGGACTACAGGCATCAGATAATAGGCAGGCAAAGTGGTAGAAGCGTCTGGAGTGGCACTTCCAGATGATGCTGGAACATAAACAGGAGGCCAGAAGACAAAGGGAGATCATGCAGCAGAATTTTGAGATGTGATCCTGCTGCATTTAACAACGCTCTCCTGAGTACCCTCGGCCAGATGGCGCACGTGATGGGGGGGACTTCCGTGACCCTCAACCACTATCCCACAACTAGATGCTGGATGTTTTTTTTTATTATAAACATTTATGGTGTTTCTTTTAAATTAAGTGTGTGACCTACCTCATCTTTGGGTGGAGGGATTGGGTCGAGGGGGCAAAAATACAACAAGATCATTAGAAAATGTTTAAGTTGAAAATGTAATAGCGTGTAAAACACACAAGGACATTTTGGTGTATTTCGAGAGCAAAAACATTTCGAGCAAGTAACAATGGACTTGAACATAACTTCCATTGTCCTTGAATCATTACACGGCAATGCAACATCATACAAATGTCATGATTTCACTGCTACAGCTAGTATACTGTATACTTATTTATTTTTAGTACGATACATCCGCTAGCAAGAACATCGCAGGTTCGATTCCCAGCCTGGGATCTTTCTATGTGGAGTTTGCATGCTCTCCCTGTGTCTGCGTGGGTTCTCTCCGGGTACTCCAGCTTCCTCCCACATCCAAAAGCATGCTGAGGTTAATTAGCTACTCTAAAATGCTCATGTGAGAGTGTTTGGTTGTCTGTCCTTCATGTGGCCCCGCGATAAGCTGGTGACTCGTCCAGGGTTCGCCCCTTGGCAGCTGGGATCGGCTCCAGCACGACTGCGACTCATCGTCTTCCAAATAAGCGGAAGACGGTGAGATGAGACTATATTTTAATATAATTTCATATAGAAATGTCCATGGTTACGTTGGTAATTTGTTGGTGGTGGATACTTGGCAGAGTTAGTATATGAGAGTATTCGTCGTTTCAAATATGTATTGTGGGAGTACATCCAACATAATGCAGACATGGTATTGCAATGTGAATCCCCATCCATGCGGCTTGTCCGGGAATGTACATAGATATCTGACACATTACGGGTATGGAGCATCTTTTGCAGTGCTCTTGTCATGTGCCGTTGTCATTGCTCTTTGTCTGCTGAACTCTAAAATAGCAGCTGCTGCTGATGACACCACCTTGTTTGAACAGCAGGTTTAGCACATTACAGTCATCAACACCTGCAAGCGGCGTTTCAAGGATTGATTCCACTGACATTTCATATCGTCCTGCTCACCCCCCCTTTTCCTTATTTTTCTCACATTTTATATTTCACTGTCTTTGCTGTCCTTTTTGAAATTCCACTTCTTTTCTGCTGTGTTTGCAGCCACCTCCCTTTCACACTAACATTCTTTCCCTTTCATAATCATTTCCCTCCAGTGGTTAGTTGCCATTGGGCACTATTTTACTCTCTTTCAATTTTCTCTCTCCAGCATCCTTCCGCTCTCTCTCTCCTCTCCTCGCCCCCCCTCTCTCACTCTCTCTTACACCTTCTCTCTCCCTCCCTCTCTCTTCCTCCATCTACCCCCCCTCCTCTCTCTCCCTCTCTTTCTCTCTCTCTCTCTCTCTCTCCATATATATATATATATATATATATATATTTTATTTTTTTTTTTGCTCTCTCTCTCTTCCTGCACCCGGCTGTGTCCAGTAACAGCACTGGCAAAGCTGCGCACAGATGAGACAGTGTTAAACAGTATCATCTGCCAACACATCTAGCCCAGAAAGCTGCATTGTAGTGTGTGTGTGTGTGTGTGTGTGTGTGTGTGTGTGTGTGTGTGTGTGTGTGTGTGTGTGTGTGTGTGTGAGAGAGAGAGAGTCAACACT
>CAAKHG010036724.1:1951-12372 GCA_901007715.1 Dactylopterus volitans
CGTTTCGATTCCGCGCCGGCCTCCTTTCATCAGATCTGAATAGAGACAACTGGATACTCTTGAAGCGCCGTGTTTGTGTGTGTGTGTGTGTGTGTGTGTGTGTGTGTATGTGTGCGCACAGAGGAAACCGCTAAAGTGCCATTCCAGGTTGAGGGAGCAAGTGGAGGTAAAGAGTTCAAAAGTTCAGGCGTCAACAAAAAATCCTCATATCCTCTGGAACTTTAACGTCGACATTTTACACTTTTGACCGGGCATAAAAAGAACCGGGCCCGACCCGAGTCCGCAGGCCCGCAAGAACCACTGCCGAGCCGAGTGCAGCTCGATTTGTGTGCGTTTTTTTTTACCTCTGTAAAAGGTAACGGCAAAAAAAACAAAAGAAAACAAGAGCACCCGCTGCCACAAATTCAAGCGGCTCGGGCCACGCTAGCTGTTTATCATTCTTGCTATGAAAATGTCCAGAATCACGATCCACAGTTCGATTCCACTGTTATCATCTCCAAGTGCGTCTCTGGTTTCATTTTGGGCTTTTTTTTTTTTTTTTCCAGTCAGCAGGTAACGCGAACATCCTCTGAACTGTGTAATTCATCGGGATTAAGATGTCGGGTCAGCGGCCAAATAATTGTGGATCCACGGCATAATCTCAGTGTGTCAAAGTGCTTGTGTGTGTGTGTGAGAAAGAGAGAGAGAGAGAGACACACAGATTCAGGGAGACAGACAGTTGAGTGGAGGCTCTTATAAGCAGATGTGTAAACGTCATTAGAGGAGGTAATGGAGGGAAGAAGGTGGGAAATGTGTGTGTAGGTGTAGGTGTGTGTGTGTTGTGGGGGGGGGGGTGTTACTCCAGTAGAGGTATTTACTCAACGCCTGGAGCAGAAACACAAACACAGCACCAGTAATGACTGAGATGGAGGGGTGGGGGGGTATAGCGGTGGGGGAAAGAAAAAAAAAAAGATGTTTGGTGGGGAGTCAAGTCTTGATTAGGCAAAAGGAAAAAAAAAAAAAAAAAAGTCAAAGTCAGCAGAAGAGCAGCAGACCTCTGACATGATTATTGCTCCGCCATGTTTTTAATCCAGTCCATTAAAAAGGGAGACAAAAGTGTCCGCGTTCAGACGGGATCCCGCTAAACCGGCGGCGGCCGTCTCTCCCTCCTGCTCGGCTAATAGGCCTAATCCTCGCCAGCGTTTTCCACTAAGAGCTGAATGCATCTGCCCGCCGGCTACGCCCGAGGGCGCGGAAGCCAATACTTCCAAAGCGGCCGCACAATTGCCGGCCGGCTTCAAAGGGATTCTCGGGGAACGGCGGGGGCCCCTCTCCGGTGGCGCTCCCCCGCCGCCGCCGCCGCAAAGGTGACACGTGTCACGCCGGCCGACCGATATTTTTGTTTATGTCGCCGGGGATTTTCTTCTTTGCGAGCCGTTTTGGTGGCCCGTTGTTCGCCCCTCACCTCCCGACCGCAAGCGTGGCCCCGACGGACGGCCGCCACAGCACACACAACTTCCCCTTTGTCTAGAAAAAAAAAAAAAAAAAAAAAAAGAACATTATTTTTGTAGTTTTAAGTATCAGGACTACTTTTATTGAGGATTAATGCAGCATACGGGGCTCTCGCCACCCGCCCCAGTGCGATGGAATATCTACTTAACACACACACACGCGTGTGCACGCCGAAAAAAAAAAGAACCCAAAAAAACACACACCTGTCAATGGCTCGGAAAGATGAGGTCCTTTAAAGTTGCTGTCAGACGAACAGAGCCAGACGGACCCCGGCTAAAGGAAAGGTCACCGCTAACGTCCCCCCAGAATCCGCGCCGGCCTTATTTGGCCGTCACCCGCTCACGGAGCGCGCTGTCCGTCACCCTCCCAGACGGGGCCGTGACACCTCGGACACGGCTCGGCGGGCAGCGCCCCCCCCCCATGTCCTGACAGGTTGACGTGGCGCTGAGACGTCGATGGCGCCCGGGCCCGAGAGGCTCGCTCCCCTTCACTTCTGACCTCGAGAGACGGACGCTCGGTGTCATATCTCCCATCAGCCCCTGCTGCAGGATGCGCCTGACTCAAAGTAGAAGTACAAAAAAAAAAAAAAATCTTCTCCATGCTTGATTCTTGGCTCTTACTCCCCTTTTTTTTTTTTTTTTTAACCTGGCAGTTGTCTGTCAAACTTCAACACGGCAGGGTCAAAGACATTCTTGCCTCGAGGCAAAGTTTACGCCGCTTTCTTATTGGACGGCGGCAACGAACGCAATTCGAGCATCCGCGAACAAACCGTGCGCTAAAACAACCAGACGCCGCCTTGAAGGAAACATCATGAAGCCTGTTGACAGTGCAATTAGAATAAGAAAAACACACGCAGGGCCCCGTGCGTATATATATATATATATCGCGCCTTTTGATTGCGCGCGGTTGCCATGACGAGAATCTCTGCAACAATACAGACGGTGTACAAATAACACGGGGGATGACGGACAGCTCCCCGCCAACGGAGTTTACATAATAAAATCATATGTCAGCTTTGGTGGTGAGAGTGCCAGGGGAGACATTAAAAGTTCTTATCGCGTCAGAGTCTGGTTATTTGTCACCGGCAGTGAAAGGTCAGCCAAGCCGCCGCCGCCTCCGCCGCCGCCGCCGCCGCCGCCACCGCCGCCGCCGCCACCGCCGGGGTCTGAAGCGAGCAGAAGTGGCGGACGAAACAAAAAAAAGGTTGTGAAAAAGGGACTGAGGCAGGAATAAAAATAAATAAATAAAATGTGTTTGGGCGGACGTCAGCGGAGGAAGGATTCCGCCGAGAGAATCGGACACTTTAATTCCGGACCCGGCGGTTTACAGCACGCTCGAACAGGAGTTTCAAAAAGTCGGAAATGTGCACAACGCGCATGAATCTCACACACACACACACACACACACACACGGGTTTGGCGGTCAGAAATCGTTGTCAAAGCCGTTGCACACGATCTTAATGGCACGAGCATCCACTCCATGCCCGACGCTCCTCTGCAAGGAGTTATGAAACTTAACAGCTTGGTTTGGACCCCCTGGCTCTCTCACACACACACACACACACACACACACTAGCACACACACGCACACACACACACACACACCCTGATTTCTGCTGTGTTTTCAGGACAATAGCAGGGCTCTGCCTGCACCACCGGGTCAAGTCATGTCTTGTCAGACCCCTCGTCTCCTCTTTCCATTGAGCCCGACGGTTGGGAGTACCACAGGGGCCTGCAGTGGGCCCCATGTTAAACACATTCACCCTGCAGTTAGACCTGTCTGACGTCAAGAGAACAGGCTCACCTTTCACATCCAACAGCCATTAAACCTCACCCCACCCCTGCAATCCAAACACAGTTCGCAGTCTTTCCGTAAAATGGTTACCGTCAGCTGGAGGATAAACGGCGACGCGGCAGCTGCAAACGACAACTTCTCGCAAGTTGCAGGTTAAGATTTTGCCCAAAAAAAAAAAAAAAAAAAAAAGCTCGTCCTCCCTTTCGCGTTTTTAGCATTTCTCACCCGTCGTGACACATCCGCGCCGCAGCGGCAAAATGTCAACACACAATGACCATGTCAGTCATCATTAGTTTCGAGTTTGAAAAGGAATATTTTGTTTCATCCAGCGTACAGTAGAGCCGCCCTGACTGATGTGTCCAAGCAATAGTGTCTTAAAATGCTCCACATTTTACGACACAATGACACTCAGATGATTGGATCGCGTTTCAAGTACAACACGCCCGCGGTAGCCGCGCGCAGACATGGGCTGTTTTTTTGATTCCGTCACCCGCGGTTCCCCCGCCGTGTTCAGTCATCTGCGGTGGACGTTTTTTTGCGTGACGGGCACTTGAGAGCGGAGCGGCTTAGAACAAATCACATTAAAAACATCAGCGCAGAGGGTGAAAGATCTCTTTGGGGCTCTGACGCGTCATGCGCAGCTATGAGGTTTCGAAGGCTACTGCAAAAACGTTCGCCTCGCAGTCTGCAATGAGGCCGACGCACCAGCCGGAGACGTTTTTTTTTTTTTTTTTCTCACGGCGTCACGTGGAATCAAAAGTAGCCTGGTGCAAAACAACTGTTAACACGCCAGGAAGATGGCGACGGGAGCGACTCCGAGCTCCCCTCCCTGACGTCTGACCGACCATTTAAACCGGCATGAGTCGAGCTTTGATGACAAATTTCATGCGACAAATTTCCCACGACTTTCTTTAATGTGTGGCAGACCCCTCACTCACGCACGCGCGCGCGCGCACGCACACACACACACACACACACACACACACACACACACGCCTCCTGCCCCATACATGTACATAGGCTTAGCGTCGTCTGGGCGGGCCGATCCCACCGGCTCACCGTCGGCACGGCAACCGGCGCTATCCTGGCTAACATCTGCTGCACGACCCGGGGCCACTCAGAATGGGCCTTAATCCCCCACACAGCCATGTTGTGGGGGAAAACATTCTTTCCTTTTTAGTGAGAGCGGACAAACAGGGACAAGCGGCGCTGCTGGTAACCTGCGGGCAACCGGGACCCGGAATGCTGTCAGTTATGTGCCCCCCCCACACACACACACACACGCACGTACACACACAATTGTGCAACCGTCCATTATGGCTGTGCAGAGGGGTGTGACCGCCAGCGTCGGCGGCGAGTTGCCGTCGCTGGTCCAGTTGGATGGATTTGGGGTTTTTGAGGTTAATGAAAGGTCGTGCTTGTGGGCTAGGTGGGCCGGGTCGGGGCTGGGGTTTTGGGGTAGAGGGGGTGGTTGTCAGCCAGCGTTGTTATACGAAAAACAACAGTTGTATTCATTTAAAAAAAAAAAAAAAAACAGCATTTTTGTTCATCCTTCGGTGAGCTTTAAAAAAAATGCAAAAAGTGTGTTTGTTGGCATCAACAGCAGAGGGATCGTGAAGCGCAGCGCCGACATGTGGTAGTTTGCTGCCCCCCTGTGGGCAGTAGAGGCGTAGCAGAGGGAAGAACGGTCCTCACACAGAAAAAAAAAACCCAAAACAAAACAAACAATATTAATCACAAACAGACGCGTAAAGATTCCCACACACCAACAAGCCTCCCAAAAGTTATTCCACTTCAACTGCTCAGCCGGCAGAAACAAGCCACGCCGCGATCCCGCGCGCCGCGCCGCCCGATAACGATCTCCTCCCGAGGAGGAGGAGAGGCACACCGCCTCCATCAATCAGGCCATCAACTGCTATGAAATATGTATTTGTCTTAATATGGAGTTTGATTCCATCAAGCCCATTTCACGGACCATTTCCTTATGCAAACACCCCCGAGGGGGGAGACGGGGAGTGATTGGAGGAATGCGGCTGAGGCCTGCTTGGTAGAGGGAACACACCTCCCAGGAAGGTTCGGCGTGCGTATGTATATTATGAGATTTAATTGAGTAGTTCTGCATCAGTGCCAAGACGTTACTTGGCGAGTTTGCAGAGGTCTTTCTGATTGAAGGCTTGGTTGCCTTTTCTTTTTCTCTTTTATTTTTTTTTTTTTCCCTTCCCAAGCGCGAGCCGACACTTGGCAAGAGACTGAAGTCGTCCTCATGTTTCAGTCGCAGACGGAGACGCCCATAATAGATGCGTCAAGGCAGAGTGGAAACATTTGTTTTAAAAGAGCCAGTGATGCGGAATCACAACAAGCTCGATGGGAGCTGCAGGGTGTTTATGGAAGCAGCCAGTGCATGATTTCTCGGCTCGGTGTTAATTTGAAAGATCTGCTCTGTTTGGCATCAAATAAAAAAGTTAAAAAAAAAAAAAAAAAAAGTGCAGCATGCATGTGGAGTGATCCGATGCAATATACTGGAATTGTGAGCGCAGGTGGTAAATTCCTAGTTAACATGCAACATGAATATTTTTGCAGATAACTGTAATCGATCACATTGGATATCGACACCTAGCGATAACATTATGGCCACTGAAGACAGTAAAACATGAATAAAACATCCTCTATGTTCAGGTTCAGTTATTATTCAAAGCTTAATTCCACCACAAGCAATCAGGTCTCATCTAAATTCTTGGGTTTTTAAATTGTAATATACACCGATCAGGCATAACATAGAAAATATAAATGTAACCACCTCTGCAAAAAAAAAAAAAAAAAAACACTATACTGAGAGGTGTCCCTAATATTTTGGTCATCCCACCTCTCAGTGTAACCCACCACAGTTCAGCAGCATCACAAATTACAGTCCCAATAAGAATCATTCAAATAAGTCAACATAAAACTCCTCTTGAAGGGAGAATTGATCGCAGGGCTGTTGCATTATACTCTGTGGTGAACGTGCGGTGGTCGTAATGTTATGGCTGATCGGTGTCTGTGTCTATGTCGGTGTCTATGTCTGTGTTTGGCACAGTCTTGGGCTATTGCTTGTCACATCCAACCAATCAGATTGAGCCGTAGGCAGGGCAGTGCTTGAGACCAGAATGGTGACTGTAGGCAGGAATTATAGGCAGAGTCAAAGCCAGAGTATCATAATAACAAATTAGTTAATTTCATCACCTATTGAAAAAAAAAAAAAGTCGATACAGATAAAAAATGATCTGATAACCAACTGCGCTGGTAATCAGTCAAAACCTAATGACTGGATGTGATCTCCACGAATATTTTAGCCAGTGAGCAGGCACATTTGACATCCCGACTGCTCTCACACCCACGCACCAGGAGAAAAATTCTCAAGATAATTTCGTGGCACCAGCTTGTCGGTTAAAGGGAAAGAGCAGCTACATTTAGGCTAAAAATCTGAACGTGAATGACGCATTTTCGTGGTGAATTTGCACGTCGAGACTTATGGACACTCGGATGAAACCGCAGGAGCAATACGGAGGCATTATACGGTTTTATCTGCCGTTTATTTACGTTTGAAGAAGCGGTCGCCGGTTGCTGCAACGCTCATTAACCCCTGACATAACAGTGTTGGATTTCCAGAATTTGACACGACCTCTCAGCCACAAGCCCGGTCACTGAAGACGAGACCTTCTGCCGCAGCAACAAGTGCTCCGGGAGAAGGTTCACCACCAAGGCGGCAGCACCAGACTGCTGGTCAAACACTGACACCTGGTGGTGGGACGGCCACAGCAAACGACAGGGGCACGACCAGGACGAGGCCATGCGGACTCTCTTTTGGAACAAAAACGCAACTGTGCTGCGTGCTCGCCCGGGTTTAAAGAAAAAAAAAATCTGCTCTGATCTAAAGCCTCATCGGCCGATACGGGGGTGCGGGGGCCTGCGACATGCCTGAGACACAGATACGCCACAAAGGGTTACAATGGCTGATCGCGATGGGGCGATAGCGGCGGTGATAGCGCAAAACCTGTCGCGTTTGCGTGTTGTTTATGCGCGGCGGCGAGCTGCTGTCTGTCTGGCTGCGGTGCAACGTGAGGGCTGTTTTGTCTACCGGGGCGGGAAGATAAGAGGGCGCTGCCGAGGCCGGCGGGTGCGACGCCAGCGCAACCGGGGGGAGCAGAGGGTCACCGGGGCGCCGCTCGGGCAGTGGAGAAGGACGGGGCAGAGGAGTGAGGGGGCTCAAGGGGGCGGAGAAATGACAAAGAAGGGGCGGAGTGGACGGGGGGGGGGGCGTAGACGGGAGCGTGGCGCAACGCTGGCAGGGAAACGCGGCCACGCACGTGCACGCCGAATGCCAAAGGGGGAGGGGGGTGTTGTCGCCCGGCCCCGAGGCCGGATCAGAACGCCCACGTGTCGAGCGGGCGCATGGTGTGCGTGCACGCGCGCCACATGTGCCCGGCGGAGGCCCGTGCATGCGTGAACTTCCCTCACTTCCGTCGCCTCTGCGGGGCTCCCAGGTTTCGCCTGGTGGGTGGGAGAGAAAAAAAAAAAAACTCCATCCACAATGCTGATTGTTTTCACAGCGCGCGCACGGAGGATCAGGCCGCGGTGGCCAGCCGGCACCAGATGCTATCGCGCGTGTGTGTTTTTTTTTTGTTGTTGTTGTTGGTTTCATTTTGATTTTTTTTTTTTAACAAAGACGATAGATGCCTAATCCCCTCATGTCAGGCCTGACAGGAGAGAGGAAAATAACAGCAACAGAAGACTCGTTAAAAAGGCGTGCTCATGTACGCCGAGTTTTTGAAGTCATCTTCAATGGGCGTAATGGGACTTCGGGTGGTTTCGATGGAAGCGTGCGCTCGTGGCGGCGCCTGCTGCGGCCGCGGAACGCAACGGGAAAAAAAACAAAAAAAAAAAACGTATGAAAATAAGCTTTTAACTGAATTCTGCTATCAATCAGACACCATTTTTTTTTAAGCATGGCCTGCTGTTACATGTCAAATATGGCCACGTACTCCGCTTTGGTCGAAGAGATTAAATGAATAATTGCCAGGGGTCGAGAAAGAAATTGAATAGACTTTTGACGAATTAGGTTAAGTAGTTTTAATGGTTATATGCAAACAGAGAAAACGAGGGGTGGACGTAGTGAATAAAATGTAAGCAAAGGCAACTGCTTTTGGGTTGAATATTACAATCTTACACACAGCATGTTTGCACAGAGGCAAGTTAAGAAACCCCTGAAGATTAAGGTTACGCTCTTGTAATTGTGCACAACTACGAGAGGCGCTATCACTTTAGCCATGAAGTGCAGAAGCTGTACCGATTTTATCCAAGGACAAGGTTAACTACTGTGTAAAATGGCTCCTACAAAGCACGCACACACACAAACACACACGCACAGACATAATAGAAATCCATGCAGATTTGATGTCCTATAGTCGCCAGAACTTTTGCCGCTATAAAGCGAAGTAACTTCACCGGCCCTGTGCATCAGAGGCAAGTATAACAGAATAAAATGTGATGCAACAAAAAAAAATAAAGTGGTTTTATAGAAGATTAACCTCTGGGCCACTGCCTTCTTTTAATCTCTCCTCAGATGTGAATGTTTCTATTCCTGATGTCTCACTTCTGACAGGCGCCAGAGTTGGCTCATTTCTCGATGGGTAACTTGGACTCCTTGAAACCGGCCGCATTCATTCCACCACTCGGTGCCAATAATCTATTCTGCACCCTTTCGATAATGGTGAACTTGAAAATGGCAGATAGGATAAAGTCCTCAATACATGAAACACACGAGCGTGAAATAGCGAACCTGCTCGCAAACAGTTGGCTATTTATTAACACATCCCGGCAAACGCACCATCAGAGTTCATAAAAGAGTCATGTTTCTGGCCACTAGATGAATGTACACCGATCGGCCATAACATTATGACCACCTGCCTTTTTGGGACTGGTTGTTGTGTTCCTCAAATGTTCCTGAAGCATTGTTGCTTTGTGGCAGGGAGCATTATCCTGCTGGAAGAGGCCGCTGCCATCAGGGAATACCGTTTCCATGGAAGGGGGGGACATGGTCTGCTACAATGCTTAGGTAGCTGCTACGTGTCAGAGGAACATCCACATGGATGGCAGGACCCAAGGTTCCCCAGCAGAACGTTGCCCAAAGCATCACACTGCCTCCGCCGGCTCGCCTTCTTCCCATAATGCAATCTGGTGCCATGTGTTCCCCAGGTAATCGACACAGACACACCCGGCCAATCACGTGATGGAAAAAAAGAGCCTGACGGAGCCTCCGTTGCTCCGTGGTCCAGTTCTGGTGCTCCCGTGTCCATTGTTGGTGCTTCCAGCAGTGGGCAGGGGTCAGCATGGGCACCCTGACTGGTCCCACACACAACAAACCACCATGACTGTGTGTTCTGACTCCTTTCTATCAGAACCAGCAGCAACTGTTTCAGCACTTTGAGCTCCAGTAGCTGGTTCTGTTGGATCGGACCACACCGGCCAGCCTTCACTCCCCACCTGCATCAGTGAGCCTTGGCCTCCATGACGCTTTTCCTTCCTTGGACCACTTTTGATAGGTCCTGACCACTGCAGACCAGGAACCCCCCACAGGAGCTGCAGTTCTGGAGATGTTCTGACCCAGTCGTCTAGACATAGCAGTTCGGTCCTTGTTGAAGTGGCTGAAATTTTTACGCTCACCCATTTTTCCTGCTTTTAATACGTCAACTTTAGGACACAACGCTTTGATCTCATCTATATCTGTCTCTAGCAACTCTTTATATTCACAGTATATACACATGTATACAGTCTATATAAAATATAACTATGTGCCTTTACTGATAACATGTTCCCATCTCCACGGCCTCGCTCCTAACCGTGTCTGCTGCCTCACTCTAGGCAGAACGTTGTGGGTTTATCAGAGCGAGTCAGTGTTGGCTGGCGACCACACTGATGAGGACGGCGAGAACGAACCAAAACTGGGAAGTTGCGGGCGTTAAAATTCACAACAATGAGCTGAAAGACACCAGTCACAGTCATGTCACAATCCTACATAGGTTCGTCAATCTGAGACACCCGTCGATAAGAGAATAATGATTGGTGCACCGATCCTCACCTCAGTCGTTTTAAGACTTTCA
>CAAKHG010036726.1:0-10141 GCA_901007715.1 Dactylopterus volitans
TGGAGGCTCGCTACCCAGCCATTGTATAACCACGTTTTTGTTGTTGAGTCCAGTTCTATTAGTTAATTCCAACACTGTTAAGTTGTGCTATGTCTTTGATAAATGTTACAAATATGCGTCAGAAATGATGCAGGTCCTTGAACTTCAATCATAATTAGTTGTTACTGCATTTGAATTTCTGTTTAGCTGCTCTGGTATCTGAACTTGTCAGCAGCATGATAGTTGACAAAGGGAGGACAGTTACTGGTAAATAAGATATTCAGTGTAAGTTGTTTTGTTTTTTTTTTGTTTTTTCCGCTGTCTACGTGTTCATGTGAAAAGCAGCCTCTTCAAAATGCAGTGATTTTATATTTATCTTTGAGGGGGAGCACAGGGATGGATAAGGGGGGTTGTGCTGAGGCTTGGAAGGGGAGTGAGAGCACGACTCCAGCTGGTTGGATGGATCTGTGTTTTCTTGTTTATGCTCAGATTGTCGAGGTTAGCGAGGCTCTATTTGATTGTCGGGCAGAATGTTATTGCTGAGCAGCATTTACTTTTTTGCTTCCCACACAGACTTTGAAATGGAGATGATCAGGTTTGTCCAACCCATTCTTATAGCTGTTTTTATCAGCTTTAAATCGTTTGCTTAGTCGTGTGTGTGTATGTGTGTGTGTGTGTATGTGTGTGTGTCTGTCTGGGCAAAATAATATCACAAGTACGTCTGCTGTTGTGTGATTTAATATTTTTTAGGTTTCGTCATCTTCATTGAATCTTCATCTGTGCATTTTTTTTTTTTTTTTTTTTTTTGCAAATGTCTCTATTTTGCAGGCTGCAGCCATTAGTACAGATTGGTAAGTCTAAATCTCACAAGGGAAGCCAGACTGTGTTTGTTTTTTCAGCAAGTTTTCAGTATTTCTATCTGCCGTCAGTCATCTCAGAGTTCACAAGACCAGTCTTGCGGGAACAGATCAGTGTTTACACTCTGTTGCTCACTGGTATGACTTTCAACAATAACAACAACAGAAGATGTTTGGACTCGCTGGCTACCATGGCAACAGGGATTAGGCAAAGGCTGTTGTTGTGTTGATGGTGTCCACAGAAAAATAGAGGGGCCACTGGCTCTGTCTGTCTGTGGGAGAGACCTGTTTTCATTGCTTTGCTGGCCACCTCTGCAGCATTGAATTTCATAAGAAAGGAAAAACTAAAAAGGCACTCATCTGTTATTGTGAGCCCGAAGCCTGTGTGAAATTCACTGTCAGTTTGTTTACCCAATTCAGAGCTGTCTCTGTTTTGGAGAGAAATGTTTGTTTGTGGTTCAGACCTTAATTAAAATATGAATCTTAAGTTCTGTTTTCGTAAACAGGCTCTGTGTGCTTTTTATTCATTATTTATATCTCTGTGCAATTTTGATGACTTTATTTATGTTTACAGTAAACATCTCTTGAACCGTGAGGCTTGACAGTGAGGGGGAGGGTGTGGTAATTGCTGCATGCCCAGCAGAGGATGTTGTTGTTTTTGTGGTACTGGTTGTTGTTGTTTTGATGGAATTCTAATTCCCCACAGCCATCTGATGTTGTTGTTGCGGTTGTTTTTGTTTGGTTCATTTTTAGCTGAAGATGTCAGTGAGGCGAAGTTCAGCCTTCTCTACTGACCAGTGAACTGGGAATAACAAAGAAGGAGAAGCTATATATGAGGCACTTAGGTATTCAGGTCCATACCATGTTCACAAATTCACGCTCACCATGTTTCCTCGCACACTTAGAAAAACCAGGGAGGCAGAAAAAGGCTGGAAACTGATCACTCACTGACGCAGACGCATATAACCTCATTCCTGCAAAGTCTGTGTTTATACAGATTTGATCATTAAGAAATCTCTCCCTTGCAGATTTAAATATTCTGGTTATACTTTATGATTGATTTCTGTTTTGAATATTGTGATATTTTAAATATTCTCTGTGTGTTCTGTGTAATGTGTTATTTGCTTCTGTTATTATTTTCTTGTTTGACCTGTGATTATTGTTTAAGGCGGGTGATGATTAAATTATCATTAGCTTTGATCTTTTTTTTAGTATTTAACTATACAAACTATTTCTCAGTGCTTCAGGTTTCACAATCTGCACACTTGTTATTACCCGATGTGGGGATAACCATTATTAACTGAATTTTTTTCAACCACGTGGGATTGCGTCGATCTAACATGTCAACGAGGTTGTGTCGTGTTTGTTTGCGTCTTGAAGCAATGCAAAGAATTTCAATACAAGGCAGCAACCAGATGGGGGCGCAGCTATTTTAGGGGACTGAAAAAACGGAACATTCGACTGCGGTACAAATCAAGAGTAAACATGATTCAGTTTGGATCCTTTCCAAGGAGGTGTTTTGAGATGCTGGACTAATGGTCACTAGGTTGCGATGGCGTCTCACCTCGGAGCTTGTTGACATGCTCATCATCCGTAACAAGAACCAGTAGGCTGTAGTTACCTCAGTGTTACCTCACCAGACTCACTATTTGCTTTTAGGATTCGTCCAAGTTACGTTTTGAGGGTGGGGCGGGAGGAATGTCCTGCTCTCCCTAAGTCATATATATTTTTGGTTAACATCATTTGATATCATCAATGTTTTTTTTTTCTCTGGTTTGTGTCTACAAGAAGCACAGTTATGTTGGTGAAGAGCACAGTATTGTCACAATTTGTGAAACCTCTGGTTGGCGTCCGCTGCCTCTACAAACATGCATAGTTTTTTAGTTCAGTGGTTGAAACTGAAAATCATGTTTCCGTAATATTGTCTGCCATATGCATTTTGAGTTAAAAAAAAACAATTAAGAATTAATCGACAACTGATCGTTAATTTTCCCAGTGATCGATCAAGAAAATGTCTTCATATGGCCATCTCTAAACTGGTATGAGTCACCCATAGATGTGGGGTGTCTCGCAAACCAACAAAAGTACTTGTTTGTTTACTCAAAAGTATACATCCTTTTTTGTATCTTGAGTTTATCTTCCGTCTTTTGGCTTCCATGGTGTTATCTTTAGAATTGGTGTTGTCGTCAACTTCCTGATCTATTATGATGTCTGGATGCTGCAGGTTCCAGTGTCATCGTCCATGATGACCCCACCAGCAGAGGCTCCGCAGCAGCTGCAGCAGCAGACGCCACAGCAGCAGATCCTCAGTCCTCAGCAGCTCCAAGCACTGTTCCAGCAGCAGAAGGCACTCATGTTACACCAGGTAACATACATGTCTTGAGAAATTATGGGTTTATTTTCAGTATTGAAGGTGATGCTTTAATTTCATCTAACTCAAATTTGATCAACATCTGCAGCAACAAATTCAAGAGGTCTTCAAGAATCAGCAAGAGCAGCTAAACATACAGCTGCTACAACAGAAGAATGCTGGGATTGTAAGCCAAGAGGTAATCTTAATTGATATAGTAGTATGTCCATCATTGCAGCAATATTTATAAAACAATTCAATAAGGTATTCAATTCACTGTTAAGTTTGGTTCAGTAGCATGAATAATGAAATGATGAAAGACATTACATTAAATACAAATTATTATGATAAGTGACTTATTGCTTTGCCTGAAATAAGGAGTGGAAATGTACACAGTTTTCATGCTGTGTAATTCATCATTTAATAGACGTGACTTTGATTAAAGCATGTGTATAGTAGGCTGTACATTACAGCCCAACTTCCACGTTAATAAAGACATAGTCATTAAACAATAGATAAATGATTTTTAAAAAATCTCAATATTAGCCTACATTCAGCCTACTTGATTTTTTTTTTACTGATTCCCTTACCTCACTCGACATAATTCTATGCAGTCACATTGTTATTTTGGAAAAAGAAAGAAAAAAAAACTTCCACTTGCAAAAAGAAAACTACATACATTGTTTGTTTTTTTTCTGAGCCAGGAGTGAACTCTTGCTCTGTAACATTAAAATGTAAGGGCATAGGTCACTGTTCAGAGAGACAACTGATAAGTAAAAGCTGTAACCATAAGTAACTAATTAATCCATCCAGGATTTTGATCTCCCAACTCAAACAAATCAGATTATTGCGTAATATCTCCTGAGAAAGGAGACATTCAGGGTTCATTGAAGAAAACCTGCCAGCAAGAAGGTTAAGTTCACAGATTAAGTCTCCACGGTATCTGATCCAGACTTGAAGTGGTTCTCTGTTTATGGTAAACCTGGATTTTCTCTCATGGTTTTAGTAAACCTGCTTTCTGGGATGGACCTTAGCTGTTGTGCATGTGTTTGCCAGAATTAACATCAGTTATATTGCCGTTATCCCAGTGTTTTTGAAAACCCATTTGCAGTTTTTGCATGTATTTACTGTTGGCGATTACTGGAAATTCATAACACATGTAGGTTTCTTGGCTAAGTGCACAAGCATGTGGATTTTTTTTTTGGACAGGGACTATTTTTTTCATGCTAGAAAGCCAAATGATTTCTACCTAGTTTTTGAAATAAAAACAGGCATTTATTCTGTTTGGCCTGTTATTCATCAACGAAAGGCAGGGAAATTTGGAAATCTTTGTTTCTACCCACAGTGGTTGACCATCAGAGAGTATAATGATATGAGTGAGAGTGTGATGACATGAATAACATCAGGCTTGATTCTTGTTCCAAAAATGTTCTATTGTCATAGCTCTGGACACGTAGTGATTGACAGTCTGACCGGTCCTTTGTATTCTCCGCTATCTCGTTGTAGTGCGAATTTTTCTTAGATAAATACTTATCTCCCTAATCAAACTGCTGAAACAGAAAAGATTAAATTGTACTTGGTATGAAAAATAAGGGATGCCTTTGCTGTTATCTTTGGGTGTAAGCTGACAGCACAGCAGATCGCCATCCAGCAGCAGCTCCTTCAGGTGCAGCAGCAACATCTCCTCAACTTGCAGAGACAAGGCCTCCTGTCTGTGCTGCCCACCAGCCCCACTACAGCCGCAAGTATGTTGTGCTCCATTTCCTCCTGCTTTTATGTTTCAACATTTGGAAATATGAGTATTTATCTTTTGTGCATGTGTGCAGTTTCAGGCTGTGAGAACGGCAGCATGTCGTCCACTGGTGGAGACTCCAGAGAATCCTCCAGTCAACAATCCACTACAAATGGTCATCACACTCTCCTGAAGAGGAAAGAAAGGTGTGTAAGCAATTTACACTTTCCCATCCAAACTTAAGTTTGCATACAGTACAAATTGTTCCAACCTCAAGCCGTACTATTAAAAATGCATACATGCGACACTGATGGTTGTTGTCCTCGGAGCAGTGGGTCACTGGAGGAAAGCACACAGAATAGCCATCCCCTGTATGGCAATGGCATGTGTAAATGGCCTGGCTGTGAGACGGTCTTTGGAGACTTTCAGGCATTTCTCAAGTAAGTGAGAAAGTTATTTTTAAATACCACCTATCAAACCCATACAAAGTGCTTTACAGGAAACACAGCAATGAATCACAATTTATTCATTAACAGATGGGAACAAAAGGAGAGTAGACTTGAAAACAAAGGATAATGTTACAACCCAGTGGTGTAGGAAGGCATCTAGGGAAGAAGGGTAGCAATAATTCGGGATGATGGTGTGCCCTTTTATTGTTAGGCGTGTCACTGTCTTACAAAACAGTCCAAATAACAAACAATCACAGGGGCTGCAAGCTCTTGAAAAACCAGTAGGACGCAGCTACAGGCTCTGGCAGCGAGCAACACAAAAGAAAGCACAGCCAATCGGCGGGCGGTGAGTGGCGCCAAAACATAAACAAAAGAAACAATATTACACTCACACATGTAGCATAAAACAAGGGGCCGTAACCCAAACTAAGGCGTTTGACCACAGGCATAGAGCAGTGATCAAATGTATACCAAACAAAATAACGTCAGGTAAATTACCCGTGACGATCTGATGAACAAAGAAACAAGTGAACAAACAAGGAAACAAGCGCATAAACAAAAGAAACAATCACATAATGAAACGAGTGCCTCAACGAACTGGGCCAAATACATTCAAGCTTTTTCAATCCGAATATTTCAAACTCTTAATGCGAGAGGCAAGGGGCGCACTGATCAAGTGCAACCACAGCCGCCATCGGCAATGGGTTGGAGCATCAATTACAGTACTTGCATTAGATGAGCCGGCTCCCAATTGGTCCTGGTTTCCTGGCAAAAAGGATGTTGGCTTTTGGCAAGCTGCTGAGGACGCTGCTCGGCTGGACGGGCCGGAGGCGTGGCTCTGCAGGGCATCCCTGCTGACGTCCGTTCAGACCTGCCCAATCAAGCTCTCATACACAGAATAATGGCAAAACCACAGACCAAACCTCAAAGATGGTGACAGATGAATAAAACCGTACATAAAACACTCATGATTAAGGTAAAAACAATGCTTGAGTATGAAAGAAGGGCAAAATATGCACATTACATTTACGGGATATATACAGGACATTTATTATGAGAGCTTACCTTTTATGAAGAGAGTTGCCATTCAGCTGTGGTACAGTGGGAGGTTGCCATATAAGAGCAGGCTCAATTTTTATATGTAGAACACTACTTTAACTTGTTTTATTGTGGTTTTTATGTTTTTGAAGTTTCACTAGATCTTCAATAGCTAGGCCATAACTTGTAACACGAGATATTTTCCTGTGATATTAATTTTTACACAACTGACAACAAATTCATCAGTATACAGCAAGGTTGTAGAACTCAAAAATTGCAGATAGGTTTATGAGTAACAATCGCTTTTTTCATGAAATGTGTTCCTGCAAAGCACGTTGTGTTCCTAAATCATGTCATGATTTTATTTGTAGACATCTGAATAGCGAGCACACACTGGATGACAAGAGTACAGCACAGTGTCGTGTGCAGATGCAAGTGGTTCAGCAGTTGGAATTACAGGTACATATTCAAATTATTGTCTTTCACTTGAGCCTTTTTTACCTTCTTGTTTTTTCTTCTTTTTTTCTTTTTTTTTTTACTCAAACAATAATACAGACAACATGCTGTTCTTCATCAGTGGAAGTCTGCAGTTGCAAAGAAGGCTTACCCATTGCTATCGGGCCTTCTGTTAGATCTCAAAGCTTTCAAGAAGTAAAACTTTCTAAAGCCACAAAAAAAAAAGAAAAGAATGCCAATTAAATATCCACAGTAGTGGTGTGTTTTCACGCCGAGCCTGGAAACAGAGGTGATGTCTATACATAATTAGACTTCTCAGGATGCCAGAAGAACTGAGTTCCCACACTAAATATAATTGTGTCATTTAACACAAGCAATAAACTCTTAAATTCAGTTTGTATTTTGGTCCTAACACAGCTGAAGAAGGACAAAGAGCGGCTGCAGGCTATGATGGCTCATCTGAAGTCTTCTGAACCCAAACCTGCAGCTCAGCCTGTACGTGCCTGCCATGATGGCATCATTCAGTAACAGTGAAGATTGTTTTTCCTTGTAGCGAAGCTGGCGTCGTTCTGAATTTTTAATTTTTTTCCAGGTGAATCTGGTGTCTAATGTATCATTCTCCCAAACAACAATGCCCAAAGGCCCCCCTGTGAGCCTGTCTCAGAGTGCCACGGCACCATCCACACCCCTGACGCCACTGTCTGAATCCCCCTCGGTCCTCACTCCCAATTGCATGTTCACTGGAACTCCCGTCCGGAGGCGGTATAGTCGGTCTGTGAGCCAAGGTAAGAATGAAATCCGGAAGAAGAACTTAACATGAAACATGCAATCAATAACATGCTTCCACTCGGGATGTAACAGCCAATGTATTCACGGTGCACACAGTCATATGAAAAATACGTCTGAAAGGGAAATGTTAGTCACACATGGCAGTGCCCACACTCCAAACCGTGGGGGCATAAAAGCACCTAAAAGCGGTTTGCCAACTGCCATTGAGCAACAGGAGAGTGAAACAAAACAAAACACAAGCAGCATAGCAGTAACTGTGGTTAGTTCAGATGGCGCACGGGAGCTAGAGGACCCGCCTGCTGCTTTTAAAGCAGCTGTGCGGGAAACCATCAGGTTCCATGTGGACCACAACAACGACTTGTACCGAACAGTACCGCAAAGCACGTTTAAAGTGCTAATGAATATTAGATGATGCCATCTAAAAAAAAAAAAAAAAGTTCAAAACATATCCCCAGTGTTTTTAAGAAGACGCTGCATGCGAAAGCAGGCAGGACCAAAGACATCACCAAGGATATTTGCATTTCCATTTACACGGCTATGCGTCATAGTAGAGGACCCATCTTAAAGTATTTTTTAAAAGTGCTGGGACCTCGTGACAAGGTCTCATCCTTTGCATCTGTGGTTCCTGCATTTACAGGCGTACACCAGCGGTGATTGATTTTTATGTTTAAATATATCCTATAAGTAAAGCAAATTGAACCCATACTGTATAAGTTTTATTTTTCATAAATCAATGTATTTTCTACTTTTCTAACAAGAGACATGCTTTTTGGTTTTGTTGCTAATTGTGACTTAATGCCTTTTAAGAATATGACTTATGTTTACGGTTTAAGACACTACAACTGTCTGAGGTAGTTTTAAACGACACCACCGGGAATAAACGGTAACATGCACAACTGTCCAAGAAAAAATAAAAGGAAACAAAAAATATGCATGTTACTTTTGTACTGAACCATACCAAACCTTGCCCTCTGTGTACCTTTAAACCCCTACCTTCCACTAAGAGATGATCTTGCGCACAATGTTTGTGTTTACAGCAGCTCCTCAGCAGCTTGCAGGGATTCCAACATGTAAACATACTTAGATGTTTCATAGGATGGTGTAAAAGTTTGCCAGAATCCTAAGAGAAACTCAAAAGGCTGGGCATTAATTGAATTGAATTTTTATAATGTTACCTTTGTGTTCAACTACGACAGAAGATTAAGGCCACATTGAGAGATATATATATATATATATATATATATATATTTTTTTTTTATTTTACTTCGAGAAAACGTCATTAACAAGAAAAAAGTCATTATTAATGAGAAAAAAGTCATTATTAACGAGAAAAAAGTCATTATTAACGAGAAAAAAGTCATTAATAATAATAATTTTTTAAAAAGTCAGTTGGAGACACCGTGCTCGCCGGGGCTCGACTCCCTCGGAATCCAAAAACGTAATTATCAGTCGGATTGTTTCTTGAGAAAACCACAAAACCCCTCTGTATGGCTCGCTGGTGCATCCACCGGTAGCCTTACAGTCGACCACTTCCAGCCATTTCCTCCTCCAGTAAAAAGCAGCGATTTCCTCCATACACGTCTGGTTCTTTCTCTGGAAAAGATGCATTTTCTTGCATTTTTGTCCTCTAAATCAACATATTAGAATTTATTACTTTTTTCTCATTAATAATGACTTTTTCTCTCGTTAATAATGACTTTTTCTCGTTAATAATGACTTTTTTTCCATAATGACTTTTTTCTCCTTAGTAATGACTTTTTTTCTCGAAGTAAAAAAAAAAATCTCAATGTGGCCCTAATCCTAGTTCAACAGTCTTTTTTTTTTTTTTTTTACTGTGCGTTCCTGTCTTTGTAAAATGTCTTGTTCATGCGCTTCCACAGATATAATTGATAATAAGGAGTTCTACCTGAGTACTGAAGTTCGACCGCCATTTACATATGCTTCTCTCATAAGACAGGTGAAGTTCACTTACTTGTCCTAAGTGAAAACAGACATGTTTCCTTTTTACATTACAACCACGTCTTTATGATGATTGACATTGTCTCTCGCGCTACTTCTGTTTCAGGCAATATTTGAATCACCTCGCAACCAACTGACGTTAAACGAAATTTACAACTGGTTCACAAGGAACTTTGCATATTTCAGGCGCAACGCAGCTACTTGGAAGGTACAGACATAATGACATAATAAACATCTCCAGAAAAACCCGGATGCATTTACATGCAGTTTTGATGGAACAAGGTAATTGTTAATTGAATATGTGCACAGGTTCTAATCTGCTCTTTTCCCGATACTTGCAGAATGCCGTCAGACATAATCTCAGCCTCCATAAATGCTTTGTCCGTTTGGAAAATGTGAAGGGAGCCGTGTGGACAGTAGATGAGATTGAGTTCCACAGAAGAAGGCCGCAAAAGACCGCTGGTAACGGGTACGTGCTCTGTGAACATACAGTAAGGGCCTCAAATGTGTGTGTTCTCAGATTCAACTAAAA
>CAAKHG010036726.1:10161-43247 GCA_901007715.1 Dactylopterus volitans
AAAGTCAGATGCCTTAAATACTTCAGCTTGTAGGTCCACCTTATGAGAGCACAAAGGTGTTGAGTGTCAGAGGCTTGAATGACGCTACAAACACACATTTAGCAAGTTCGGACAGGCAAATGAGCGATTTGGCAAACAAGAATGACGTGTTTGTTGCAGTTTGAGCTTGCCCGAAGGAATATGTTTCATGGGTTTTCTTTTTTGTTTGTTTTTTTGCGGTGCAGGCTTACCACTTTCAGCAGGTTTTGGGATCAGTGATATTCTGGTGAAATATCCTAATACACTAGACTTTAGACTTATGTGAATTATACAATTGGATTTGCAGTGTGTAAATTTGCAGTTCCTCTTGGTGGCAGTAATTTTTTAAACTGTCATATAACAAACATTATCAGGTTATATCATTTGTCATTAGCTGACCAATTAAGCAAATATGACACTGTCTTCTAGTTGACTTTTTAACATCTGTTAAAACATTTAATATTTTCACTTGTATGTACACGATCATGTGTTCAAAGGATAAACATCTTTCCAAGCTGATCATTTATGTAAAGATTAAGATTAAAGAAATGACATTGTTGTATAGAGTGGGTCATTGAAAGCTTTAATAGGGAAAGTTTAAAATCAGACTTTTTGTATGCACTATATATATCGTCAGAGGTTATTTCAGTCTTATGTCATTTTTTTTGGAGGACTAACGAGTGTGGAGTAATCAGTAATCTCGGATATCGACTCTTCGTTGTTCAAGTAATGACCAAACATGCTAACTTGGAGCTCTTTCCTTTTTTAGCTAAATTTCCAAAATTACACTTCACCAAATTGTAATTTAAGGGAGCAACAACAAAATTATTGCTTCTCAGTTATGATTGAACAGACATTCACTTGGGAGTAGCGGTGGTTATAGAGTAGTTATTGTGAATATAAAGCTCATCTTAGATGCTGCGGGTTTTGGTATCGGTGTAACTGGGCTTTGTTCTAACAGATCTCTGCTGAAGAGCTCTCAGAATCGCCAGATTTTAGCTGGATCTGCTCACCAGGTAAGCAAAATCTAATACATCAAGCTCAGTTTGAATAGCTCATTCTAAATTAAGATAACGTGACTATGATAACGCAATTTTCACAAATGTTGTGATGCTGTCTAAGATGTAAATGGAAACATAGTGTGATGATTTGGAAAACACTGAAAACCCACATTGATTGAAAATAGCACAAAGATGTTGTCATGCTGGAGATCCCTGCCTTGAGATCTCAGGCGAGCAAACTCGGTGTCTTCTTGAAATCTCTTCTTTAGACCCACTTTTATCACAAGGTTTGTCCAAATTTTATTTTTTGGTTTTACCATGATGTAATGTTTTTTTTTTGTTTTTGTTTTTTTTACAATTGTTATAAATGACTTGGTAATTGTGTTTTTGAAAAGTGCTCTCTAAAAATAGCTATTATTGCTATTGTAATTACCAGAAAAAGCTTGGAAATGCCAAAAGACAGCACCTGATAGAACATCTCAAAATTTGTTTTGTGACCTGTCTGCTGTTCCGTCTTGTCACCCAGTGAAAATGGTGCACATTGAAATTTTAAAATACAGCAGTCCACTAACTGTTGAGCAGCTGAAGTCCTACATCAGGCCAGAATATGAAAACATTCCACTTTAAAAATTACATCAATTGGTCTCCTCAGTTCCTAAACACTTACAGAATTATATTAAAAGAAGAGGCGATACAACAAAGCATGAATACTTTGAAAAGTGTTTTTTCATCTTCATCATTTGATATGTTGTCTCTGCTATTTTCAGCTGAATATGGGCTTTCGGTCACACTTTGTTTCTATTCAGATTTTACACAACCTCCCAGCATCTTTGGAAACGAGGTCGCACCATAAGTCTGCCAAAGACAAATGTGAAAGGTGGCAGTAAGGTGCCAGACTGCGCTACGGTCCCAAACTAAATATTGCAGTCACCTGAAAACTGTGACAGCTCCGTCTTATTCTGTGTTGATGCAATGTTAGGAATATGACAACTGAAGACTTTTTTTGTTTTTCCAGAGTGGTGGTCTGGACTGCAACAACTCTTTCTTTAACCCAGCATCTATGGGCAGCATCTCATTGCACTCTCTGCCCCACATTCTCCAAGAGCAGATGAACGGAGCCCTTGCCAATGGATCTGGATACCAAAGTGACAGCAGTGCAACACAATCCCCTCCACAAGCCTTGTAAGTGGCCTCAAACAAGACCAAAATGGCCCCATTATAAAAACCCAGATCTCTTATTATTATTATTATTATTTGTGTTGTATTTGTATTTTGTAATTAAGTGAAATTAAGTCTATTTGTCTGTGTGTGCTTGCATACCAGCATCAAAGAAGAGCAGGAAGATGAGGAAATATGTGAAAATTATCCCTATGAATCTCCGGAGAGCACAGATGAGCACGGCCACAGCCCGGATATGAACCACGATGAAGACAACGGCAGCCCGGAGAGGCCCAACCTTCATCTCGATCGTGTGCCTTCTCTCTGACTACGAGGTCCAAGTTCTCCACGGCGGGCTCGCTCACAGCCGGCATGACCATGTATCCCAAAAAGCAAACGGCTTCATCTACGTAACCAAACTTTTTTCCTTGGGGATTTTTTTTTGTTTTTGTTTTTGCCATATTTATCATCATTTCTTATTTTTTTTTTGTTCTTAATCTAGTTTTTAATTCTGTGTACAGTAGAATGATCACAAATAATGCATATGTGAAACTGTCATGTTAATGATTTATCTTGTTTTATATGTGTATACAGAAGGAGCATGATGAGCAGAGAAGCCAAAGGAAAGGGAACATTGATAGTTAGCACTTCACAATGAAAAAAAGCCCCCTGCATAGCTACTTTAGGCTACGTCAGGGCCACGCTAGTTGAGTTTATTTTAGTAGTCATAATGTATACAAATTTGTAGAGGAAGTTAAAAATCATGCCTGATAATGTTCACTGCCAACATGATCTGATATATTTGTATTAAAGTCTAATCAGTTGATCAAACAAAAACAAACAAAAAAAAAAAAGATATGGGACTTCTTTATACTTGTTGGTCTTTTTTCACCCCCACCACAAACACTGCTGAATTTTAACTAACTGAGCATGTAAGAGTAGATATTATAGATTTACTGTTATTGTAAACCATCTCAATGAATAATAAACCCCTCATGATGAATGTGTATAATATATCCGTCTTCGATCTGTTTTTGTAATTTGCCTTGGCAAGAAGAATTCATTATTGTTTCACATGACGGAAGTATGGACGTGGTTTTCATGAAGGCTTCAGTGCGCCCAGTCAACAGCAGTGACATCTTAATGGAAGGTGATGGAGGGAAGCAAATAATCAAGGTGGAAATATGCACGCTGTGGTGTTGTGGATGTCCATGTTGATGTCATAGAGATTTACTGATAACCCATCAGCAGTTGTGGCAAATTGACTGGTTTATAAAAACCGGCGTGCTTCACAAAAAAAAAAAGAACAAGATAATAAAATGTGCTGAGAGCGTTTTAGTTGTATCTGTCTTGTCTGTTGCGTTTGCAGATTAAGCTGCTGGGCCTGACGATGGTCTGTGAGCAACGCTATGACTGAATGCTCCCTCAGTGTGATGTGCCGTCACAGATTTGTACAGTAGTTATGCTTCCTGATTGGTGAGTATTGATTGCGTGTGCTGCCCATAAGGGTGCGTGCATGATGACACTAGAGCTCAAGCACATTGGAGATGCAGATGGGATATTTTTCACTGTTAGATTATTAGCCCGCACAAATGGCTAACCTACTGAATTTGCTAAAATTAAGGGACACTTCAAACAATGTTAAGTCTGCTAATGCAAACAAGTATTTTGTACATGACTTAACGTATAAAAAAAAAGCAATTGTAAATATAATCTCTTGCATATGCTGTTCCATAAGTGTGCGTGTGTGTCTAACTGCAGGTGCATTCCCTCCACCCTGGTGTGTGTAATATGACACTACCAACAATATACCAAGATTTTTTCAGGCTTGAAAAAGAGAGGAATGTCTGCAATGGTAGGTTGTTTATTTCATGTGTGCTTTGGAATAGAACACGTGATTTATCACACATGGATAGATGTGCTTCAAGTGCTAATGGGCTATTCAGCTCCAAATAAATGCTTGCAAATCAAAAATTCAACTGAAATTTCATTGATCAAACATCCCTCTTGACCCACTTGAGCCTCACATACTGCATTTTAACCATCACATACTGCATTTTAACCATGCCATGAATAAATAAAGCTCACTTGGGCTGAATAACACTGACATAGACTGGACTGGGTGATGGTGCAGCACCACGCTCTCGTTTCTATAACACCAGACATTTGGTCCAAAATCATTCCACGATTGCTAGTGGAATTCTTAAAAAAAGGGGTGCATCACAATGCCAGCAACATCTACAGATAATGGGCAAGTAGGTCAATGAGGCGTGTAGACCGAGCAACATCTCAGAGCAGAAGCCAGATGAACTGGACCTGCATGGCTGTGTGTGGAGGGGTGGAACCAGCTCCCTCATAGGTTCAGACTGACAAGTTGAATAACAGCAGCGGGAGCCGGTTTTCCTCTGATGACTCACAGCAGCCTGACAGTGGAGGTATTGTTTAACTACTCTGAGGTGTTGCTGGTACTGTCATTGCAGTGAGAAGCCCTGAAATTTTAGTATTAGTCAGCATCAGGCTTGTGAACGTTTTAGCTGCTTTGTGCATATTTTGCGCTGGATGTCATTACTCAGCCTCTCTCCATTATGCACTGGTTTCTCCTGTCGTGTTCTACCTTGCCAATCCTGCCAGATGACTGCGCAGCCCGACTTGCCGCTGGCTTGTCTGCATTGTCATTTCCATGAGCTAATGTTCCAGCTTGCACGTGAGAGCGCCGCCAGCCACTGTTCTCCCTCACTGAAGTACATCATGGCATCCAGTGAGAGGAACCAGCAGGGGAAGGAGAGCTGCAGCCTCAAGCTGAACCCAGGCTGTAATTTCTGCACCTCCTGTCAAGATGCAGCAGAACTCATGGGGGTGGCCGTGGAGATACCAGGGGAGTGTTACCGCTTAGTTCCCTTTTTTGCCTGTCAGCTCTGTTCCGCACACAAGAACAGAATCACAAAGATCATACTGAAGTATTGTAATCTAATTCATTTGCTCACCTGTGCCCCTAATTCAGTCGTATAATGAGTGATCTGCATTTTCAAAATTTCTATATCAAGGTTGCTTGTTTTTACAAAGTTATGTGGCAAACTTGTGACAGTTAAGCCTTTCTTGAATCATGATGGAGTTGGTTACAATAAATGGAAGGAAAAATATCCACAGAATGTATGTGTAAGCCTTCTCTTTTGTAGTTTCAGCAAAACAGAACAGCGTCAACACGGAGTCCTGTTAGACGGACGGTAAGAGAGAGGGAGAGAGAGTAAGGGAAAGGGAGAGAGAGGGCCACAGTGTGTGACTGGAGAGAACGGCAACATGTGGACGCATGGTCATGTCCTTGGTCTCATCCATGTTTGCGTCCTCTTACTCATGTTTCGTGCATTTCATGGCAGAATAAACTGAAGGCAGTTGAGGCACCAGGGAATCTGTGAGCATGTCTTCAAATAGCAACGCCAGCCTTCCCCTACCAACTGAGTTTAAGCTGGTCCAAGTTAAGGGAACGTGGATCCGACAAACTGAGCAGTACCAGCTGGCAGATGGAAGGTTGTCAGATGCTAAAATGTGAGTACTAAATGGAAATAGACAGTATTCGTTGTGAGGAATTACTCCATTACCTGTATGATTAATTCAGGTAATGGTA
Organism: Dactylopterus volitans; assembly: GCA_901007715.1. Classification (NCBI taxonomy): domain Eukaryota; kingdom Metazoa; phylum Chordata; class Actinopteri; order Syngnathiformes; family Dactylopteridae; genus Dactylopterus; species Dactylopterus volitans. Next base: position 15,961 of record CAAKHG010036726.1, read on the forward strand.
TTGGATTTATATGCTGAAAAGCAAAATTAATTATTTAATCTGATTGCTGCACAAATCAATTTACAAAAGCCTGGTGACAGGACTCCTATAGGATTTTTTTTGTTTTTCTTAAAGCATGATTTTATCCATACACTGTTCCTGTTCATTGTTTTTACTGTATGTTCACTGCATGTTACTGTGTATATACTATGATATGTACATACACAGATGGTATATATACAATTCATATTCAGTGGTATGTGCAGTGGTCAAATACCTTTCTATTTTAGTCTAAGGTCGCTCACGTGTCAAGCATGTACAGCAGCTGAGAAGGTCTTCAGAAACCACACTGGAGTAAGAGTATCAATGGGACTACCTCATTAGTGAGGAAAAGTTGTGCACTGACCTTTTTTTTAATTTTCCTTTCACTAAGTAAAAATACGCATTCACAAAAAAACCTTCTTTAAAGTGGAAAATTTACAGATATGAAAATAAATGTATGCAGCGCGGTCAGTCATATACTTATTATTATTGCTGTATCAATATGGGAAACCATCATTACATCCAGAATACTATGTTTAGAGCTTATTCTTGCTGTATTAAAATGTAAAAGTTTCCTCAATTTTTGGCCATGGTGGAGCCACGTTTAACATTATATGCTAGAAGGTTCATTCTGTAAATATATTAAAATATATTAGATAGAAAAGCAAATGGGCTGAATAGAATGTACTTTCGCTTACTGTGGACAGGAATTAATGTATCATTAATTGATAAAGTTATATATTTTTGCTTGCATCATTGCTGATTCTTTATAGAGGTACAAAATGGAATAAAATGAGAGTAATGAGTATTATCCAAGTACAGTGTGTAGAATTAAGTCCCTTTTCACCTCTGATGTACTATGACTTATAAACAGCGTGTCCCTCAATAACCAAAACCTGCTGACAGTTGTTGTGCTTCTGTCTATTAATTATTGTGTTTTTCCCCTTTGATGCTTTATTGTAAATGGTCTCCAGCTATGAGAAAAAGTCAGAACATGGAGTCTCCTGGACAGTGGTCAGCCCCATCGTGTTCACCTACACGGTCATTCAATGCAAAAACATTCTGGATCCCACAAATGACACATTGCTTTGGGGTCATGTTGGATCTGAAGAACTTAAAGGCATGAAAAGCAACTCTAAACGTGTGAAACGTTTCGTCGTCATTGACGACACTGTTCATCAGCTGTATGGCTCCCAAATCACACGGTACTTTGAGGCCAGAGAGGTTCTTTACAAAGTTCTGCCCCTCCCCACCACTGAAGAGAACAAGCGCATGGAGCTTGTGATGAAGATCCTGGAAGAAGTTCACCAGTTTGGTATTGACAGACGCTCTGAGCCGATAATAGCCATCGGTGGTGGGGTTTGTCTGGATGTGGTGGGTTTGGCGGCATCTCTTTATCGCCGGAGGACTCCGTATATCAGGGTGCCAACGACATTTCTGTCTTACATTGACGCCAGCGTCGGGGCCAAAACGGGGGTCAACTTTGCTGGGGGCAAAAACAAGCTGGGAAGTTACCTCCCGCCAGTGGCCGCCTTCTTAGATCGCTCGTTCTTCCAAACCCTCCCGCCTCGCCAAATCTCTAATGGGATGGCAGAGATGTTGAAGGTGCTCATCACTGCATGATCTTGAGCGTTGGTCTTGCATGTGCTCACCTCTGAATAACCAGGAGATTGATGTTGCTGCCAACCTTTTTTGCAAGGACATAACATACAAAAACATGTATTCAATTTCCTGATTGATAAGACGGCATGGTGGGAGAATTAATATGCTGACTCTGGAATTATGTTATTGTGCATGGTCATCTTATTGCATCTTAACACATTTCAACTCAGACATCTGATATTCAACAGACACAGAAAAGTCCTGCAATGACAACTTATGTGATTGAAAAAACTAAACTGAAATAGTAGTGAATATGTTTTTTTGTAGAATATTGATGTGTTGGAATCTTGACAAGATAATAACTTCTACAAAATCTACATAGTGTGAAAACAGACCGGTACCTTGTGCACAAGGTTAAAAAAATATCTTGAAGGACTTTAGAGGGGGCTGACGCACCTGAATGCAACAAGTGGGAAATCAAAAAATCAAAGCAACACATTTCAAATTCAAGCAGTTGATTTTCAGCTTTAGCTGAGATGACAACAGCTTTGATGAGCAAATTATCGTATTAAAAAAAGCTTGATTAGATACTGAACTGATAACCTGCACCACACTAAGCATTCGCATTGTAACAAGTCCGTGCCAGCAGGACTTCTCAAGCTACAACTTTCGAAAGATAGAACATTAACTGTCTCGCTAAAAAAGAATTTGAGAAACAAATACTTGCACTCACATTATTATTACAGCCAACATTCTTTTGAATGCTCACTGCTCATGCAAACCATGGCTCAGCTCCTTCCAAAACATGAAACCTATTGTGGCTTCTAAAAGCCTCTGTGTGCTAGCTCAGTCTATTAAAGTGTAAACTATCCCTTTAAGGCGTGTTGCGTTGTATTTGCAAATAGAACGCAGCTGCACATATTAGAAGATCGTGGCATTGCTGACAATTGGGATAGATAATGTTTGCATTTCTATGTTGTCGTGCATCTCCTGCTAACCTCGGCAAAACTTCCATTATACTTTAGATGGCCCTGATGAAACATCGCGGCCTGTTTGAGCTGCTGGAGGAAGACGGCAGGAAGCTGCTGTGCACCAAGCTGCAGTCCTGTGAGAACAGCAACTCTGAACAAGAAGACAGTGCCACAGCATCCACCCGCATCGCCATAGAAACAATGCTGGAGGAACTCGCTCCTAATTTGTGGGAGGATGATCTGGATAGGCTGGTGGATTTTGGTCATCTCATCAGCCCTGAATTAGAAATGGTGAAAAAAAATGTGCTTTTTCTTTTTTTCTTTGTACTACGTTTGTAAAATATGCAATAGATATTTAGGAATGTTGTGATTATAGTGCTCTTAAATGGGATTACATTTTTTTTTTATTTTATGACTCTGTCAAATAATGCAGACTGAAGGCAGCCCAAAAAAATACAAGACATAAAAAGCATTACCTACAAAGTTACTAAAATCAATATAGCAATGTACGTATGTCAACAACAATCTAAAATAGTGTATATAATAGTGTATACTCATTTTTGTGACCACACAGAAAGTGTTGCCAGCATTGCTTCATGGGGAGGCAGTCAACATCGATATGTCCCTCATGGTGTATGTGGCCCACCAGCGGGGGCTGCTGACTTCAGACGAGAAGGGCCGCATTATCCAGTGCATGCTGGGCCTGGAGCTGCCTGTGTGGCACCAAGACTGCTCTCTGGACCTGGTGCAGAAGTCCCTTAGTGAGCGTCTGAAGCACTCTGGTGGTTCTCTGAGAATGCCTCTTCCCACAGGACTTGGAAGATCAGGTATGATGACAAAGGGTCTGCATTTTGACCATGGATGCCATCAGTAATACAGAAGTAATTTACTTAATGATAATCCTTTTTTTTTTTGATTGTTTTTTTGTTTGTTTAGAAATATTCCATGAAATGATTGAAGATGACATCCTTTACCAAGCTTACCAAAAATGGACCAATGAGCTTGCTTCCTTTGGGAACAGATGAAGACATTTACGATTATACTTTATGTGCACCTACAACCTGAAATACTGCAACAACAAAAAAAATAGCATGGCCGGTTTTGAATTTTACCTAAAGACAATTTAAATTGGGACACAAGAAGGAAAAACACAAGCTCAAAACACAGCATTCAAATAAAACTTTTAATGTTTCTCATAACATTGAGTACCAGAGTTTGAGTTCTGAGTAACTATTGCTACATTCATGTCATATAACAACAAGAACAGTAGCAACATCAGCAGAAAACATGTATGTAAGAGCTATGAGGAATGAGAACGACCACAGATGTCTATGTTATGTCAACATGTTAAATTTCCATTAGTGGTGATACCCATAATTGACCATAGTTAACAGCTATAAGTTTTAATCGTGAGAAATCAGTCATCGTGGTGGCTTCCAGATTAAATGGCACCACTCTGTCATGTTGATGGCTATTCTAACCACTCTCGTCTCAAGGTTTTCATGATTAACCAACTCTGTGAAAAACGCTCATCTGAGTTCAGTCGAAAAATTGTCTAAAGGCAGTGTTACGGGCAGCTCTGTGTTGCCCTACTGAGGTGGGTTGGGTGTAACCATAGGGGCCCAATTTTCACTTTGATTATGCTAATTAACCTGCAATTGAAACATGAAAGTAATTTACAGGCTCACCGCCGCCCCTCGGCCCCCATTGGGGGTCAAACAACAGTTTCCGACTATGTGTTTTCTACTCCTGCTCATACTTCACTTACAGCCGACATGCTTTCACTATTGCTTGTAACTATGGAGGGAAAACAACACTCACATTGCATCAGCTAAGCTTGTAAATCCTTGCTGTATATTACATATTTATATAGACCAGCTGAATGTTTTGGCAACACATTTGGCAGTAATCTGTTCGAATCACATTCAGGCAAAGATGCTTGCGCTCTCAGAAGGTGGTTGATTATTCAAAGCAACTACCCATGAGACAAAAATGAACATCTTAAACATATGGAGCCTCAAAGTGTTCAGTACTAAATAAATAAGACAATATCAAAACAAAAGTGTATAAATAAATAGTAATAAACACATGAAATAATTTTAAAGTAGTACCCAGATTACCATTATAAAATATCGTCATTTCAGCAGTCGTGTTGTTTCAGTACAGAATTTATTTTTAAGAAGGACAGTTGTCAGAAAGTCTTTTAATATTCTTACAAGAGCATTTCCTTATTAATTTTTTTTTTTTATTTCATTTCAGAAGTTCCTTAACTTTCAGTCATTTAAAGGCTTCCACATGCCCTGTAAGCAGAATGGACAACTGTCGGATGGCAAGCTATAAACTCTCTTTTACCCTTGTCGTGGTTGTGTGTGTGGAGGAATGTCTTTAGCAAAAGAGCACTGCCATGATTTGGCTGCTGTTGACACTGTGTGCTGCAGCAGTTTAATTCAGAGTCACTTTGCTTTATCATTGCTCTAAGGTTTTACTGTTTTTATTCTTGAGATTATGTGTTTCATAACATGTTACTTGTTTATTTATCTCATTTTGAACACTTTGGAGTTCCATAAAACCTTTAAGTCAGCTTATAGTGTTGATTTGTGCGGATGTAACCGCCTTTCCTATTGCTAAGGAACCTGACGCACCAAACACCAGTATAAACTATGAAAAAAATGTTAGCATCACTATCTATACACCATCAGGGTAACAGAAACGACGGTAAGGCACTTAAATCATTTAAAATGATCACTTTGACACTAATTCATAAAGAGATCACATTGTCAAGTCATGATGCTTCTCTACAGGCACAACTGCAGCCATTGCATAGTTTAACAATAAGGAGGTTGTGCTGTAACAGGGCTCTTAAAGTATGGCAGGCAGTTGTTAACAAAGGCAAACTTATGCAATGTGCTACAACTGTTGAAAACAAAACAAAGTGTTCAAATATACAATAACTATACTCCATAAAGAATCTACAATCTCACACAATATTGTTTTCAGTTGAAAAGCCAAATATTATAGTTGGTTAATGCTCTGATAAAAAAAAAAGAAGGCGAACAAACCACATTTCAATTTTCAGGTCATTCCAGTGTTTTGACAATATCATGTATTTCATACAAAATCCCATAGCAGTCTCCTTATAGTCCTTGACAACATACAGTAAATGTTCACATAACTGAAACAAAATCCCCCCTGAATGTGAAACGTCACCATAGTGGTGTAAAAAAACACAATCACTTAGGGAATGGATGGACAATATTTAAAAACTGAACGCTTGCTTCAGCACGTGTTCTGAAAAAAAAAAAAGACTTGATTCATATTTTTGCATCAATCACGAAAATAAATCATCGGATGTAACAATATTCAGACCTATCAATTGTAATTAGCTTCTTCCGCATATGATGGTCATTTTTGTTTTAGATCTCAGCTAAGATTCTACAAGGTTTGTGAATTCAATAATGAAAGTTTATTTAAGTTTTGCTTTTATTAAGTTGGCATGGTTTTGTCAGTGAGGAATGTATTGGTAGTACATCTAGATGGTTAAAAGATGCGTCCTGAAACCTTCTCTCATGTAACTAGATTGTTTCGATGTCTCTTGCTTATAAAAAACAACTGTCATTATTATTGATGATTGTATCCATTTGAATTAATCTTGTAGGAGAAGTTATATTGTTCTTTGATTTTTTTTTTCAGTCTCTTTAAACCTTTTTTACAAATCATTTTTGAGGGGAATGTATAAACAATAACCTGTTTGTAAAGATACATAAGTAAGTTCAAATCTACAAATGATTAATATTTGTCAAGCAAGACCTTTTAACTGGAAGACTGGCAAAGACTCAGCTAACAGCCAAAACATGTGCATAGCAAAACAACATAGATGTGTGCACATCTTTATAAGGCATTGGCACATTCAAGTTCAATCTAAGACACAAGGAGTGTAAAGCACTATAATAATAAATAGATGTTTTTCTTCTATTATTGCTAATGATTTAAAAAGCAGTCTTCATCTCACCACAAAATATCTACATTTCTGACCATAATTTATAATTCCCCTAGATTCTTTGGAATCAATAGAAATAAACATAATCTGGCCTCTATCCAAAGATAAATGCATATTCTTTTACATAAAAAACATCTATTTCTTATAACTCATTGTCATCAGAGTATTGATTAAAGTAAATGTACTTTAAATCGGTCCTTGAAATCAAGGTTGAGGGCTTGAAAACACAAATATATAACAAACAAAACTAGAAAAAAAAAAAAAAACATGAGTGGAAAAGGTTCAATACATGTAAACGCAGCTGGGAGAGACAAACATGTGACATGAACAGGAGAAGCTTCTCCAGCAGCTGAGAGTGTTGTTTGCTACTGATAAAACACTTGCAGCCGCACAGAGGGGTTGGAGAGGTGTCCGCCAGCAGGGGGTGCTAACAGCCCTGCTCATTCTCATCCATGCTTACGCTGCTCTTGCGGCTACTGTCCTTCGAGGCGTCTGGGGAGACGGATGACAGCAAAGGGTCCCCCCCTCGCACTGGTGATAAGTTGTCTTCCATTAGGATGTCGTTCAGTTTGGAGCCTGGCTTAATGTGAACGCTGTAGTGGCCCTCTGAGAAATTTGGATGGCCCTCATTTAGCTCCAGGGTGCCTGGTGGCTCTGGTGTGCAGGCGGGGTGGTGTTGGTGATGTGGGTGGAGTGTGTACAGGTCCTGGTGACAGTCCTCCAGAGCGGGTTCCTGCTTGATGCTCCGGGCCCCGAGTTCAGCAGAGCAGAGCGCTGAGGTTGCGATCGCCAGCCCGTGAGCCCGAGCCTGCATCTCTAATTCCTATAAACCACGGAGAGAGAGAGAGAGAGAGACACACACACGCACACACGCACGCACGCACACGCACACACGACAGACACACAAAGGTTAGGCAGTGAAGCTTTTCTCTGTGCAGCATTGTTCCGTTTCAAGTATTAACTGCTACTACTTTGACTGATAAAGTCGAGTACAGGAAACTGCTTGGTAGCAGTAGAAAGTGTTATTGTTTTTTCATCTGAGTGATAAGACCGTTACTAATTGCACAGTTCGGAGGAATTTTTCTTTTCAGAGGAACTATCCTTTGAGAAGGTTCTCCAAGAAGTACAAGCCCTCTGGGAATTTTGCTATTTGCAGTCACATTGACATTTACACTGGAGGTTTCATTTCTGCATGTGATACAATAAGAGACGGAGGACAACGTGATCAAAGCTGTAGAAATGCAAAAGTCATATGCCATTTTAGGTTGCCTGTGTTCTGATATCAGAGGCTAATGTATCAGTTAATGTCTTATGAGTAAACAACATTTGTCAATATTGTTGACAAAGTTTCATTACTGGTTTGTGTATGTTTCGCCTCATTATTCCGGTCAGCTTGAGTCCACATTCCACGCTTCGAGCAGGCTGCGACACATATGTATGTTCACTGTTACCAGCTTTTATTATTCGCGTCTGCTTGTAATAAGGTATCGTGCGGCACCTAAAAATAGCAATGGTATCAGTTTCATGACTGTCATATGTTTTCAGTTTCTCTGTAATAGTATAATGTATCTCTTATTTGTTGATTTGTCAGATCACATTTGACAAAGTTCATTAATGTGATGTCACATGGCAGCTTCACCTCAAAAGGGAGAAATCAATTGAAATTTGGGTCATATGTGACTTGCTTGCTTGTGTTCATTTCCAGTGAGGAATAACCTGATGGACAAAAAAGCTCGGACTGAGAGGGCGAACTTGTAAAAATTATGGTCAGTCAAAAACATTAAGCTATAAAAACAATCCCATGGACAGTATTTCCTGTTACACTCTCAGGATGGGCTAGCATATTCCCAATCTTAGTTATGCTTTGTTATTAATGATGTTTTTACAATTTGCTCTGTCTAGGTATGGAAAATTATCAGGCCGTGCTTTTAATTTTTTTTTTTTTTTTTAATGTTAAAAAGGTTCTAAAAAAACAAACCAGTGGACACTACACTATATACAGTCTATACAATACATTATGGTTGGGTTAAAGTTAAAGCATCCCTGCATTTCCCGGGGCTATATGGTATTATCCGTGACTAACTAAAAAATCACATGCTCAGATGGAGTCACAAAAATGCCACCTTGCTGTTGTGCTGCTGTGTCATTGTGGTCACGTTTCACAGTTCTAAACCGCCTGTTGTGTGTTGTGGGGGGATTCATGATTGGTTTTGGATGATTGAGATTGAACAGGGACAAGGAACTGACTGCCAATCTCCAATCACCCTAGGGACAAAGAAAAATGTTCCTCGAAACCGAGTTCTAATAATTATGATAGTTCTTAAAGTCCCTCAGTAATTCTTAGAATTAGGGAGGGCTCCTGTGGTTTGAGACGCATATGAAGCCATGACTGTTCCAACTCATGAAAACTTTGAGGACTCTCCTATCCTTTTATTTCCATGTGCTTCTCTGAATAATTATGGTAAAACATGCACCCAAAGTACACAGTCAGCCAATGGCTGCTGGACTGAATGAGACAAATCCTGACACATCTTGTAATGCAATAAGTTGGTAAAAAGCTGATGGTTTGAGCAGTCTGCTCCCTCCAGAAATTTGTGGCCTTTGTTATGTTAAATTGCGCCTGTGTTTTGTTTTCCATGCTGCTTTAAATATTCATGATGATGCTATACATAAATCATAGGAACCCTTCAAAAGACTGCGCCTTCCTTGCAGCACGGGTCGGACTCGATTCGCCACGACCAAATCACTAGGTTTCCGGAAAAAGTATTTACCTGTATCCTCAGTATCAGGTGTCGATTGGCATGTTCGAGCTTCTTCTGCCGGCTCTCCAGCTCTTTGGCCCTCTGTTGTTCCCGCTGCAACTTCCTGATGTAGTCCACTGATGCCTTGAGGATGGTGCCTTTGTTCCAGCGCATGTCTCTAAAAATCACAAAGGCGCCATTATTCTATGTAAATTTCTTGACTTTGGTAACGTCAGGGTTAGCTATCTCAACTGCGCAAATTTGAAGTTGAGATTACGGTTTCATTGGAGGGGCAAATTAACATAATGCAGATGCAACAAAAAAGTTGTGTTTATCACATTGAATCTCTCAGGCTGCTGCAATAACTCACTGCCGCTGACGGAACAGATCTGTGCAAGAGGTCTCAAGCAGTTAGCAGTTCTTTGCAAACATGAACACCGTTTTGAGACTGAATGCAGAAAATGTCGCTAAGGTCAAAAACAGTCATAAAGGTGACCGTGAGCTCCTCGAAGAATTGAAACTTGAATTGAAATACCTGCAGGACTAAAATCCTTTTTTAATTTAGTTTCAAATAAGGACGGAATTTCCGTACAGCAATTTTCTAATTCTACAAAATTTTTCTATACGTTACCTACAATGATTCGAAAAGGTGATGACAATATTGTGTCAATACAACAAATAAATGATGATGTGCTGTATTTTTTATTTTTTTTTTTATAAATGAATGATTAATATATTTGCAGTTATAAAACGCGTATATTAGCTCACTTGCCAATTTATTAGGTACACCTAGATAATGACGCTCACTTATTTCAATTTGTTTTAGAGACTGCAATTTGTGGTGCCGTTACCTTGTTTTACTGAGTAGTGTTCTTATTATTTTGTGCATACATTTTTAATGAATTAAAACATAAAATTGGTATGTGTTCACTTTGCACCATTCAAGTTAACAAACATGCCCTAAGACTTTACAATAACCAACGCGCTGGCCCATTAATTAAATTGCATGCATGTTAAAAAAAAGGTCTTGGATGCCCTGCATTCTGGCCGTGAAGAGCAAACACTCATATAAGTCATGGCAGATAACTGGGACTTGTTTTGAGTAAAAATTAATTCTACAGTTCAGCCAAGGCTAATTCAGCATTCTCAGTCCAACCAAGTCGACATGTTTAAAAGTTGCAGGCTTTTAGAACAACACTGTCTTTGTGTTCCCATAAAAAAATGCTTCCTTCATAAGCTGCAGCAGAGAGATAGAAAAACAAAGGACATCTTGTCCCACAAAGGCTGTAACTTTGGAAGATACTGTCTCTATTTTCATAGAGGAAGGGGACAGCTGTTAATTACAGTACATTTTTGGCAGGGCTTAAGTTTAGTATATTGTGTAATAACCACTGAGCAAAATTTTACCAAACTTGATTGAGACCAGCTAAAATTTTGGAACAGATCCACTTAACATGGCAAAAAAATACAATTTTTTTTTTTTTAGGTTGACTTTGAGCTGTAGAGCAAAATTTCCAGAAGAATCATGAACAATGATTCTTTTTGGAGAAGACATTTGTCATGGCAGGAAAAGTACACATGAAAATATTAAATTTACCTCACCGTGACTTTCCCTTCAGTGCCCTCGAATTGCACATATTGGCTCAGTGTCAGGATTGCTGGTACACTTAGCACAGGTGCTTTTGTAAGTTCAAATGTTGGGAGTCGACTACCAAGTCCTTGTTAAATTGGCTGGATTGGGGACTTATGGTAATAATCAATTATAGCGTAATCAGGGCTTGAATATAAGTAACTTACGGGTCATTTGACTTCGGAATTAAGGTTCCCAATTCCTTGATTCGATCATTGATGTTAAACCGTCGTCTTCTCTCAACTACAGAACAAAAACAGAAGAGAACATTCATAAACGATATCCACAACTGGCGGGCAAAAATATCCATAAATATATAATTTCCCTCAGTGTAAATACAAAACTCACTCAAATTATGGTTATCCTTCTTCTGTCTTTCCTTTGCCATTGCTCGTACTTCAGCTTCTTGGGAAAATATTTTGATGGTAAGTGAACAAAACAATGTGAAAAAAACATCTAGCAGTTAACTAACATCTCCATTCTGAAGTTGAATAACCAACATACCAACAGGGAACCCTTCAGGCCTTTGATAGTTGTCAAATTTGCCACAGGATCCAGACTTATCCAGCATATGCATGATGGCCGGGGATTGCGAAACTATGTGATAGACAATTTCAATATGAAAGCGCACAGAGTGAATGGAAACACAATGAAAAACACATGCCAGTCAAGCTGGGAATCAGACTCAGACTGTCGACAGTTGCTCTCTTATTGACTCATTAGCAATGCTTGTGAAAACTAATTCTAAGATGAGCCGCACAAAGGCCTGGAGAGTAAAACATCACAGGTGGTGTAAGAGTCTCGATATTGTCCATGCAACATAGCTCATTTTGGTGCCGCGTGTCCGGGCGAGCATCCGATCGTGTTTCCTACCTGAGTATTCCCTTTTGATGTTGGGCAGGTTGGCGGGGCAGGAGTTGCTGATGGGCAGACCCTGCTGGGACATACCCTGATTACCATACATGTCCATGAGGTTAGCGGGCACCGGGATCTGGGAGACACGGCGAAGACATAAATAACAGATGCTAATCAGCATCACAGGATGAACATGTTGGTGAGGATGGAGACATAAGCGCACGCTCAATTACCAACATGTCAGGGTTAAAAGTGGGCAAACAGCTAACGACTGCTGCTCTGCATATGTATGTAACATATCTGACACTCAAGGGCGACTGATTTATTTCTTCTTAAAACCTAATCTGAAAAAACCCCAGTATATTCTATAAAATATGCTTAGAAAATGTACTATTGCAGCTTTTATCCCAGGTACAATCCATGTTAGTGCTGAAAGGCTTGATGGACCCTTGAGTCTGTTTATATTCAGTTTACAATGATTTCAAGTGAGTATTATGTGTGTTCTTCGCTTTCTTGTCACTCCGTCTTCCCAAAACAAATCATGCACCATGAGGACATGCAGCCCGACATGCAGGCTCAGTCTTGAGCACATGAACGTACCGTGTTAGCCATCTGAAGACCTGGGTCCATCAAGCCGAGGATATCGTCACTGTAACTGGACTCCAGACTAATAATATCATCAATGACATCATCCATCTAAAAAGCAGAAGGATTTGATTAAGACAGCAAACAATGACATCATCCATCTAAAAAGCAGAGGGACGTGATTACAACAGCAAACGGGGAAGAAAAAAAAAATAATGCACAGGAGTTCACATTTAAAGCAGTCACCTCTTTTTCGCAGTTAGAGTTCAGAGTTAATAAGGCCATAGGGCTGTTGGGGGCGCTGTTGCCCGGCCCTGGCGGCATTCCCCCGTGGTCAGATGACTGGTTGGGGCAGGGCAAGCTTAACACCTGAGAGCCAAGCTTTCCCAGGTAGCGCTTCACCTGCTGCTGCTGAGACCGCTGGATGTGGTACTTGGTTGGGTTCTCCAGGTGCGTCTGGACCTGTGTGTTTAAGAGAGATCAGAGCGAAGAAAATAGAACAGAAGACATCTTTCATTGGTGGGAAGTACATCTGAAGGATTAAAAAAAAAAAAGGAATATTGCTTGTTTCGAACCAATGGAAATAGATGTGAAATTTCATGTCATATAGATGAGGACGTTCATGTCATATTGCGTTTTAAACAAACCCCTCTGTCATTCTTGGAGTCGTATTTCATTTCATGGCGTTACAAAGAGGCCCAATTAAAACAGCTCTAAATATTCCTCAAAGTCTTTGCTATCAATAGTATTACACGGTACCAACAAGAATATGAAAATAAATGTGGCACGGATTTCAAATTCCGTGATGCATTTTCTAACTGTCAAGCGTTCGTCTTAACAAGTCTCAGGTGTGATCATTTTCAACATATTCCTTCTCAACATTATTACTTTCTACTGTTCTACATATTTTAAGTAGTCGCTCCCTGGCTGTTTGATGTATGAGTGTCATTAATCTCAGAAAGGCGACTGCAGCCAAATAAACAAACTTCAGAGTCAGAGTGTTTTTCAGGCTGCAACAGATTTTAAATGGAACAGCCCAAATATGAAAGTCTATAATTAAAGCCCTCTATGGTTTATAAAAAAACATACTGCAGATGTTTCTTTGGCATATTGTATTCCACATCTAATTAAAAAAAAAAACACCTCTCATCAATCTTCCAAAAACAATATATTAATTTTAAACATACCTCATAATGGTGATATCCAAGCATCTCAAGCATCATTTACAGTAATTTAGGCAACTTAGAATTTCTGTGTTTAATTTCTAATCTCAGACAGACTGCTGCCGCTTCCTTCTCAGCTGAGGACTGAGCCTGCCAGACTGAGGGCAGACACATCCAGCTCATCTTTTTAAAGACAAGCAAAGCAATTAGTTATGCATGTTAGGGAATCTTGGCTACACACAATGAGCCTTTTCAAATTTGTGTTGTTTTATGTAAAATCTGAATTTATTCCTTTATGGTGTATCACTTGATGTCTGAATGTGGTGCTAACAGTCAGTGCCTTTGTTGTCCAGGGCCACCTCTTTTACCGGAACTCGCCTGGGGCTCCTACTTTTATCCACTGTTTTTTTTTTTTTTTTTTCCTCCAAATCGTGTGGATACTCAATCTGAGCTCAGCACAGCATAAAGGACTGCATCTTTTACATCTTTGTTTCCATTTCGCAAGCGTCTCATAAGCAACATCAGACGTAATTAGTCCAACAGCCGTTACTTCTGCACACGCGTTTCTGAACAGTCGTACTTGCTATGCTTAATCCCGCTGCCTCATCAACGTGGCTCCAAATGAACTCTCTGCTACCCCGTACATTTTCTCGGCTGCCGAGAAAAGGCCCTTCGGCCTGCACGCTGCTCTTCACCATAAAAATGACATGGCTATTGAAAAATTAATCCGACAACAACTTATTCGACAACATAGGGCCTTAAGATACAAAATGCATCGCTCGTTCTGTTCCGTTTTAATGTCAGAGTCCAAAATCACAGAAGTGGTGTCAAAGCAAGTTTAAGAGAGAGCAGTTAAGAGACCGTACCCTTTACAATACTCTTTCATGCCAGGGAAGTCGTCATATGCCTGTTCATCAGGCAACATAACCTTTACAGAGCGAACTGGTGACTTAGTTTCATAACTAGTCCCCTTTATTAGCTGTCATCTCATATTTGTCATGCTATATACCTGACATTGTCACTGGCCACTGGGCTAGGTACACGCGCACAATTCCAAATGTATGAAGCTTTCATCAGAAAGATAATCGCTCTACTATTATTGAGGATGTACTGGGTGGCTTTGCTCCTCTATTACGCTCTGTGCTCATACGCTCATACCACACTGCGATTAAAACAAATTTCCATTCAAGCTGTTCTAAAAGTTTTCTGTCGTGTGACAAAATTCATGCGTCCCATTAGGACTAAATGTCACCCGTTCACCCATCAACCGCTTCCAACATCATCATACAGAATCATACATCATTCATGCATTGCTCATACATTTTAAAGACATGGCTGTTATTTCAGCTACATGTTGATGTAAAATGTTAAGAAGCTCAGAAGTTGGGACCAAGTTAGAAGTGGGGGAAAAGGTGCTAGAGGCAGAGACGTGTGGCTCGGTGGGAGCAGAGCCTGATGAGCTGATTGCTGCAGCTGCCAAAGCATCTGCTAATGATGTTCTTTTTTTGAGCGCACAAGTGGTGAGACCGAGGAGAGAGCTGAGCGCCGTTCAAGGTCAAGAAGCCAAGAAGCAGGACGCGCGCTCGGACATTTAAAGTTAACTTTATATGTGGAGTTGATGTTTTGTAGGGAAGAAAAAAAAAACCCCGTAAAACGGCAACCCCTTCTTTGGTGCTCTGAGGTCCAACCCCTATGGCTGTGACCATCCGCATTACACGGGCACCTAACGTGACAATGACAAGAGCGCTCAGATGCCGGGGCGTTTGAGAGGTGGGGACGGGGGGTTGCTGCTACGACCTGGGAACAGGAGGCGGTGAACCTGCAGCAGCTGGAGGCACCCCACGCCCAGACGGAGAAACAGACGGCTGTGCCGGAGAGGCTGGCTTCCCCGCCAAAGTAGGAGGCAACGACTCCTCCAACTCCCTTGCCCTGTGGAGCGGCCGTCCAGCTGATGACATCGGCCGACGATCACCAGTCGTTCCTGGAGATGTCAGAGGCGACGGCGCTGGCGTCCGGCTGGCCAGCGGCGGAGTTTCCCTGGCTGATGTGTCCTTTACTATTTGGCAAGCTCAATCAGCAGTGTTCAGCCTGCCTGCTTCCTCCAGGGGTGCGTTTGTGGAGAGCCGTATTCAGGGGCCTACCACCTCCTAACCACCTTTTGCTCACCTAAGTTCCAGGACAGCGTAATTTTTGGACAATGGATGAACAACGGGTCTGAAATAACAAATTAATTTCTGGCCAACTGATACAGTGACTGGCAAATTCACTGTTCAAAAGAATTCATGTTCTTTTACATCATCTGGCATTGTGTGTTTCACGGATCAATAAAGCTGTCCAATGTATGGACCTTTGCTTACTTTATCCAAGTCAGTACATCTAAGTCGCCCGCCCCTCCTTTGCAGGGTCTGGTTTTAATTCAGGGACTGTCAGATCTTCCCACCGCTCACAAGAACAGAACCTCTTTCAGCCTCTTTTTCCATGCTTGCATACAAGATCTTTGTTCTGCAGGGGCGCTCATGTGAGGTACATTAACATATATCCCGCAGGTATGACCGAGATCACCTTGGGCTGTAAATCGTTGTTGCCGGGTTGTAAAGGGTTGACATTGCTCTGGGGGGCTTATTTACAGCATGTCAATGACTCATTAAGAAGAAACATATCATGCTCAGGTTGAGTAAGTAAAGGAAGAGAGATTAATTAGTGTCAGTCACTTTTATCATTGTACCGGTTGTGTTGAAGAGTGTTGTTGTATTTTTACTCATAATGATGACAGCGTCTCTTTACAATCAGCAACACAGCAGCCCTTGTGAAAACCAAGCAGCATTTCTGAATCACCTATTCTCAGTGTTTCTTTTTCAAGAACTCAACAGTATTATTCAAAACATTATAAAACATGGTGACGTTGACACTGAAAATAACCCCCGGTGCGTGTTTAAAGGCAGGGAAGTATGGAGGCCTTATCCAGATGGATCTAGTTGAGCTGTAAAAGAGGAAAACCAATTATTTACACTGATATGTGTAAGGGGAGGGTAAACAGACCATGAATATGCTTTAACTATGCAATTTAGCATTTAAACTGTGACTGAGTTCAGGTTGGGTTGAGAACGAATCTCCTTTCTATTCATTCATATTTCGGTTTTTACTCTAATACTCTGCCTGTATCAATTTTGTATTTCATTGGAAGTCGCTAAATGCGAAAATGTGAAAACTTTAATTACAATATTCATCTACTTTTTAAATGTGTATTATTAACCTTTCAATCAATTAGCTGTTCATTTGTTCAAATTCCACTAATTGGAATGTGTAAAATCATCCAGACAGCTAAAAGGATACAAATATACAAGCCTCATATAAATACTCATGTACAGGGCAAAGACCTGCACAATCACAAGTGAGTAATACTGAGTCTTGACCTAGATTTCAGTTGTGCGTACAAACAGCATTATTATACAATTTAATTTCTTTTCTTTTTTTTGCAAATATTCAGAAAAGTTAAGAAACACAAATTGTGATATCTCCGCTTGTTCTTTCTGCTTTAAAAAAAAAAAAGATAATCTTGTGACCCCGTCATATTGTGACCCTTGCAGGCTTCCATACTCAGAGGGCTGGAAATGACAGCTGTATGAAAACATGCACAGCAAGAATTCTGCTCTGACCCAGTAACTCTGTCTTTCTCTTTCTGTCCTCTCATATATATTCACACATCCCTGCCACTGTCGCTTTGATGTCTCAAAATAGAAGCAAGTATAGAGAACAAAGGATTACTGAAGCCCACACACACACACACACGCATGCACGCACGCACGCAGGCACGCACGCACGCAGGCACGCACGCACGCAGGCACGCACGCATGTACACACAGATTACAGTTTCTATTGTGCATATTGATAATTAAATCAATATGCACATGCTTATTGCCAAAGATGCCCCATGAAAAAAATACAAGTTGTAATGTTTTATTCAATAAAATCCCTCACATGACAGTGAGCCACTTGTATCAGTTTGGTTTCAGTCTTGTCTTCATTAAGCCCTCACCCGAGAAAGCTTTCGTGTAAAACGATTGATAGATTAACATAAGTGAACATAAAATGATTCATGCACCAGTTTCGATGAACTACTAATAAATGCCTATTATTTTCTTTTGAAGCAGTCTGACTATTACCTTGTATTATTGCTTTATACTAAATACCCTATAATATTTTCTGGTTAAAAAAATCTTCATTAGTTTCTGTTAAACATTCAAGGAATCATTTGAGAAAGTCACCAACACGTAATTCGTAGAGTAATTGTCAGCCTCCCCAGTCTATTTTTTTCTCTTGGTAAATTCAATTAATTCTCTATATTAAAATCAAAGATCTGCATTTTTCCACGCTTGTTCTTTGTCGTGAAGGATTTCCTTAATTATCACATATAATTAGATGATCTCACTGTTATGAGTTCATTGTTGCCGCCTCTTTCCGAATGGAACATCGTGGCCTCGTCAGTACATACAGTAGCTTTTGTTGAGATGAACTCCTCTGGGGGCAAAGCAGTTTTTAAGCCACAGGAGGGGGAAGAAGACTGCTTTTAATGCTGCGTTTATGGAGTGGGCACATCTACACACACTTCTACAGCATCTACTGGTCTGGGTCCTGGCACCGTGACTCTGGGACAATCTCTTCCATCCCTTCCATTAGTCTATAGAACCATTTAAAAAAAAAAAAAAAAAAAAAAAAAAACTTTTAAAGACACACTTCTTGTAGGCAGGTCCACCATGATCGCTAGGTTCCTCTGTGATTAACAACTGTATTGTGTTGCCTCTGTGTGTGTTTGCTGTTGTATATTTTGTATTATATGTACATTGTGCTCAGTATTTCTTTTGCAATTTGCTTTTAATACACATTATTGATGTACAGCACTTAAGTTTGGAAAGTAATATATTAATAAAGTTTTTTTTTTTTACTTACTTACTTACTTACATACTTTATCTGCTTTCAGTCTGTTTTTGCATTCAGTGAGCAGACGACAGCATTATACGGAAAGATTTTTACTTCCAGCGGGAGTACTTCCCTTCATTCGACTTCACTTGGTGTACTTTTTCTAAAACACACTGTGTGACATGAACTGCAAACTCTCGGCATTTGTAACTACAGCAAACAAGACGGCTTGTTGTTTATCACATCGTTTTTGACCACCGACAGCCCCCGAAGCATCAGCAGCATAACCCCTAAAGAGTCACTCAGCAGAAACATGCACAAAGCTCACTGCTGTACTGAGAGAGGACACAGAATGACAAACAGTGATTTGTATTTTTTTTTTTTTTTGTAACTAGCATGCTTTGGGCATTCCAGGATAGTCCCGCCAGGATGCATTGACGAGAATGCCCCATTTGCTACGCAGACTAGAAGAATAGGCCACTTTGTCTCACTGTTAAGCTGCTAACGTGCTCTGTGGAACTTGCAGACGACAACTGTGATGCTAATGTGCTACAGCTACATCAGAGTGATGTTTGGCGACCTGTGGTCTTCTCCATCTCGAACATGTCGTCAAATTACCAACTTCATTCTTTTTGATAAATGTTGTGTGTCAAATTGGCACAAACTTAAAAAAAAAACACTAAGACAACGCGAATTGCTGTTTGAAATTCTCATAATCTATTAAATCTGTTGTGCATTTTTACTTGTTTTTAATGATGGATTTTCCTTGTTTTTTATTTTTTATTAGGTCCTTTAATTTCATTTGTCTCAGTTTGTTTTACATCGATCCATGTTTCCTTTTTGTCTGCTGCAAAGCACTTCTGGAGAGAGCTAAACAAATAAAATTATAACGTCCAACTGCAACAGTAAAGACGCTACAGTAACGCCACTAATTGAGCACCATACGTTTAATGTCATGACAATGTTATGTTTTACAAAAAAAATTCTGCAAATATCTTGCTGTGGTGTTTTTATATACTTTCTGATACATAATGGTCACAAGTTCCAGTGATTGTATAATCCAAAAGAAATGTACATTTGTACCAGGTTGAAGAGCACTTTGTTCTTTTCATGGCACCCTAAATCCTTCGGACAAAAAAATTCTAGAAATCATTTTTTAACCCTTTTAGGAAGTTATCCTACATAAATTTCAAAGCAGTGTTTTTTTTCTCTTAAATATGCCATGGAATGAAAGCAGTGGGGGCTAATTACGAGAATTCTTCACTGAATTAGCGTTCGGTGTGTGGTAAGGCTGTGCTTGCCTTTGTCTTGATCCCTAAACTGATCCCTTACTTATTCCCCAGAAGGTCAGAGGTCACTTGGTTAATTAAGGGTCCAATCAGTCTTTAGATAAACTCATCTGAGCTTAATGTTTGCACTTTTTGAGGTCCAGCAGCTCTGCCTGGTACCCCTGAGCTTTGTGTGGACTCTGCTAATCTATCCACAGACAGGGGAGCAGGTTAACCCAGCTCAACAGCGCCAAGCTGGAACGGCCTTTTCATTTGAGGACTTCAGTCAATGAAGAATGTCTGTAAGCTCTTGCCAAACCAGGAAAATAACTCTAATTTGATGTATTGTACACAGGGCGAGGGTTCGGGGAGGGGGCGCCCTAAACCTCTCAAAGAGCTGCAGATTATTGAGTGTAAGTAATGTTTATGGTGCATGAGAAGCACTCGCAGTTTTTTCAATGGATACACTGTATTTGTCCTTCACTGTTGGCCCATGCCACACACATCCAGGGTGATGAAAGACTGGCTGAGCAAGCGACCATGAAATCTCTGAATGTGCCATGGATGGATTTCGTTCAACAAAGATTACTCAATAGCCTGCAGCACATCAACACTTTATGCTGCAAACTATGTGAGATTATCCAAATTAAGGCTGCGAAGTTCCCTAAAAAAAGCTCTTCTTCTCCATCAAGGAGTAGAACAACTGCGTACAAAAACGCACTCAACACATTCAGCAACTGTTATTTATGAGTGTGATATTTCACGTTAATGTCTGAGGCAAAATCGCTTCTTATTTCTATGGACAGAAATAAGATGTCACTTAAAAGGCAGCCTAGAAATCTAGATTTGTAAATACCGTGTTCTTTAAAGGGAAAGTGCACAAGAAAGGCGATCATGACTACATTCTTATCGCACAGTGACAAAAACGAACAAGCTGAAAAAACAGACAAACAACTAAAATCTTATTTGGTGTGTTTCTCTTGTCATCTAAACCAGGAGGGCAGCCAGAGAGCAGTGACCTCAACCATGGCCAATGCACAGAAAAATGTTTTTTTTTTTTTTTTTCCAGACGGACATACAAGAAATCGTAACCTCACTGGCAGATATGCTGATCTAAAACACATGGAAATAAGAATAAATACACAGAAACACCTTAAGACAAACTCCACACATTTCTGTCACCTTTGAACGATGTGTTCATTGTGTGTTTGTACATTGCGAGTACAAACACTACAGTAACACAAAAGTCTCTCAAGTGTTTTGGCAGGAACACCTCACATAAATCTTCCCGAACACACAACCACGCACTAAGATTGTACACTGTAAATCACTGAATTAAATTAAGAAGATCAAACGGGATTTTTTTTTTTTTTGTGAGAAAAGCAAAAAATAGAAAATACACAGAAATGTGTCTTACCACACAACCCAACCCAACATGCCTCTATCCATGTTTCAAAAAAAAGTTTACCATCTCTCTGAAAACACATGTAGAAGACAAACAGGCGCACTTACCCAACAGCTCTGTTAAAATGCACCCTCAAACACAAATGGTCTCTACTCGCACAGAAAATCTTAACAGTGTCCTGTCCCTCAAACTGCCAGGGAATCAAAGCTATGAAAAGATGTGAATGTAGCTGAGCAAATAGGATTAAAGACGGCTAAATCCAAATGGCTGGAAGCACAGCATGCATTAAAGAGGAATTCTCTCAGGAAAGATAATCCCCATATACGCATTTTAACACACTTCACTCACTCCCGTTTTTTTTTTCTCTTCTTTTTTTTCTACGTGCAGTCATAGTAAAACCATGATTGCCTGACTGTTCACACACGAGTCAATACAATCTATAAATACAGCGCTGCCTGGACCACTCAGACTGCCACAGTGACACATGCAACTGCTAATTCCAGAGGTGGAAACTTTATGTACATGCTGTAATAACTTTGACAGCCTGCTAATCATACATGCTTCCATTTTTGCTTCTTTTCCTCTGCCATCAAAAAAGCGGAACCAGAGGGGCGCCTTACCTTCAACACCTCCATCGGCACCTGTGCCGCAGGCGTTAAACTGAGCGGGACGGTGACATTGATGGCGGGGGTCTGGGCTGCTG
Organism: Dactylopterus volitans; assembly: GCA_901007715.1. NCBI lineage: Eukaryota > Metazoa > Chordata > Actinopteri > Syngnathiformes > Dactylopteridae > Dactylopterus > Dactylopterus volitans. Next base: position 37,819 of record CAAKHG010036726.1, read on the forward strand.
TGGTTTGTGGGTACTGAGAGGCCTGCTGTCTCTGCTGCTCCCGCCGCTCCTGCTCCTGAAGCTGCTCCCGCATCAGCTGTTGTCGCAGTAGGACGCGTGATGTCATGGCCGCGGAGCTCAGCGGGGGCTTAGATGAGCCATGCTGGTCTGACGGGCTGCTGCTGCGGTGGGGGGGGAGAAAGATGCCAGGTGAATGAGCGGAGAGAGAGAGAGAGAGAGACAGACAGAGCCAGGATGTACAAGAAGAAAGAGATTAAGTGATTGGGTAGGAGGTTGGAAAGTTAGGTGAAGAGAAGCAAGGAGACAGAGAAGTGATAACAGAGAGAGGGTAGAGAGAGGTCAGACGTGGAAAGAGAGGTCAAGCAGAACAGACACAGGAGGAGAGATTAGTGGGAGAGGAGAGCAGAAGAGGTAGAAGAAGATGGAGGGAAGGCACATGGAGTAAAATTTTAACATGATGAGAGCAAATTAGCAGCGAATGTCAGAAGGGGCAGAGATCAAAAGGAACCTCGTCTAGCAGTTAAAAGTTCCATCTTCAAAACGATAAAAGGTATCCAAAACATTAAACCCCTTTAATTTAAAGCCGCAACTTTGATTGTCACATCTGTAGCTGCAAGAAGTGAAGCATCTACGAGCTAAAAGCGGCTCTGCACCCCAGCAAGGCTTTTCTGCGTTAGCAGAATTAACCACAATAGAAAGAGGAACAGTTTTCAGAGGCTGTTTCAGTTTTCCCACTTAAATCTAGACGGCTACTCCCCAGACAGAGTCCTGCAGTCCTAAAATAGAGAGACTCAGCTGAAGCAGAAGTTGTCGGGATGAAGCCTTCATCAAGTGAGTGATCCTTTTGATAAAACTCAGTTAAACGTCTGGCCAATCCAGCTGTGCAGTAATCGGACTAATTAGCCGGTGGAGTCAAACACAGCTTCGGTCTACGGCGTTTTCAGTGGGTGTTGAGGCCTCAACATACCATAACCCTCTCCACCCCCCCCTGCACTGTGTGATACCACGCCTACTCTCTGCACCCGGACACAACCAGAAATATGCTGAGAGAAATCATAAAACCATATTTTCTGAACTGAGATTATTTACCAGAAAATACAATATGTCATTCATTGCTGGATCATGCATATAAATATGGACGACATCGCAGATCCTCGAAAGTGATGCCAACAGATGATCATCACCTGGTGACCGGCAGCAGCAAAGGTTATAAATCATGCCCCATCTTGGAAGACGTGAGTCTAACTTCGAATAAAATAATTTTAAAAAAGAGTGCACTTTCAATATAATTTTGTCAAAATGGCTTCAATCATTTGAAGTAGTTCTTATAGTGCACTGTAAAAAAGATATGCAGGAATAAGTTGATCTCATGAACGTTTTCAAATTAATCTGAATAAGAGATGTTCGTCATTTGCAACTGTAAGATACATCTCTGGCTAGGAAATTCCTCTTTATCTTTATCTGATAAGCATTTATAAATTTGGGTGACAAGAATTACTATTTTCAAAACAGATTTTTCAGCTTCAAAAATGTCTTCCTTTTTTTTTACTTATTCTTCCTCAGTCTTCAGACTTAAAGGGCTATGTTGAAGTGCCAATTGTACGTCTTCAAATATAGTACTTTTAATTTTAATATCAAAAGATTTTGTGACCACAAATGTTTACATTTGCAGATATACTCACTTGCCAAATGACTAGCTGCACCAATAAATCTCAGACAGTGCGATATAAAAGTGGCTTATGATGTTCAGCTTTTATAGAATGTGTTTGAGAGAAGCGTTTTCTGTCATTTTAATGCTCCTTTTGGATGCTGTACTTTGTGGTGCTGCTGAACTATGAAAGGTCACGCATTATGTGTCTTGTGAACTTCAGAATTAGGTTCATAAGAAGGTCCAAGTTCGCAGAACACTTCTCTAAACATTAGTTAAGTTAACAACAGACACAGTTGATGGATCTATGACGTTATGTTGCCTAGACAACCGGTGTTTTCGCAGGTTTTTACATTTTACGGTGTTAATTTATCCTCATCTATATCTTCATATTTATACTTTTTGTCTTCATCTGACAAGTTTGCTTTGAATTTATTGCAATATCTCTATCATATGCACTTGACATCAATACTGTCGCTCTGTGATTTGATTACAATAACGCAGCGCAAGATGATAGCACCTTTGTCCGACGTCAGTTTTGTATTGTTGGTCATCGAGAGATAGAACTAATTTTTTATTTGCGGTTTATGTCCTGGATATGTTAATTCAGTAAATGGTAGATTCAAGAACTGAACAGAATCAAAGCTGAGCAAAGACCTCAAACACATATATTGCAGATTATTCTGTGTTTCAGTCTATTATCCAGCTGCTGTTTTTTGTCAAGTTTCTTTGTACTTCACCCACAGAGGTGGAGTCATATGCATGAGTACTTTGTCTGTTTCACTTATTGTGTTTCCTTTCATCACATAAATTTCAAACACTGGTCACTAATGTTGAAATAGCCCCTTTTATTTCCATTTCCACTGCCAAAATGAAAATCCTTTGATTTTTCGTGATTTCTTTGATCTACTTCAGTGTTTGATTGATTCTGAAAACAATGGTTTCGTTTCTCTGTATTTTCTTCAGTTGCAAATAAATAAATACAAGTTTCATTTGAATTGATATTGCAGGCAGAATTGCCATAACAACTCTACATGAAAGTTGAAGCTAGTAAAGAAGATCAAACGCCAATAAAGACAGACATAAACAAATTTGAATGTACTAAAAAAAAAATCCCAGTTTTACAACTGCTTCTTGCTAAAGGAAATGCATTCAATGTTTAAACTATAAACTGAGATTTAAAAAAATCCCTAATCTAACAGTACAATAACTTTATTTATTTGCATGTTGTAGAAGAAAACTCCAAAAATTACTTGTATGTGATCACCGCTGACTCCACACTAACCTCCCCATTCAGTTTCTGTCCTGCATTTGACTTTCAGGTCCTCATAGGAGGAGGAAAAAAGTGCAGAAAAACATAAAACTGTACCTCAATTCCCTTTTAAATCCATGCTGAATGTCATTTGCATTTATCAGATGTTCCTTCTTCACGTTTTTTATCACATTCTGCTTATTTATCTGCTGATGTCTGCTGACACTCAAATCTAACCACAAATCACTTATAGTCCTCCCTTTTTAACTTGACCTTTAATAATCCTGACAGTGAATCACCCTTACAGACAATCTGAGCAAAAAAAAAAAAAAAACACATTCTTCATCACCTCAAACACAACAACAACACTTCCAGGCATAAAAGAGAACACGCCCGATTCTCACAAGAGTCATGGTTGGTAATGTGAGAGAAGGCGAGTGCACACACACATCTGCACGGCTCCATCGCAGCACCCCGTGAAGTCGCTGTGGTGCTCTAAGGCACTTCATCAGAGGACGACGGAAGGAGGGGGGAGCTTGTTCTACCATGGGCCTCGTGGTTAATACTGAGCCAGTGTTTCACTTTCAAGCTTTAGTCTTTAAACACTAGGGGCGCAGAGGTCACAGTTTCTCAGTTTTGGGGTCACGGTTCAGTATGGTTGGGTATGATTCAGTTCTGAAGGGAAAAAGTAACATAAAGTCCCTAATGCATAACTTTTGCTTTGATTTGTCATTTAAGTTAGTTTGTTCCACCTAGTATCATTCAGAACTACCTGAGATAGTTGCTGCAGCCTGCATTGTGTTAAACAGTAGACAGTGAACAAAGCATACACTCTTGCATAATTTTAAAGGCACTAGGTCGCAATCTGCTACAAAACTGAAAAGCATCTCTTGTGTTAAAAAAAGTCCAAAATAAATACATTAATAAAGAATAAAATGTGCGCATTAGTATGGGTTCAAATGTAAACATGCGAAGCTTAGCATACAGTACACTCACACAACTCAAGCATTGCACGTGTGGCCTGTAAATGCAGGAGCCACCGCCTGGCTGTGATGGGACATGATCATGACTCTAAAGCACTTTTAATAAATACTTGAAGCAGGGTGCTCTACTCCTGCATGAATTGAAATGTAAATGCCGGCGTCCTTGGTAATGTCTCTGGCCGTGTTTGCTAACACATGCAAACGCCTCTTAAAAACAGTGAGAATGCGCCTTTTCTTTAGCTGAGCTTGTGATCGGCACGTTTCGGTGATACCATCTGCAATAACGATAATATTCATCAGCATGTTCAACATGTTTCCACGGACGTACCGCCAAACTTTCAAATGACACCAACACGAGGTCAATTGCTGCTCTAGTCCACAAAGAAGCGGAAATGTTCCTGCATAGCTGGTTTAAAAGAGGGTCTTCTTGCTGCAGTGTGTTACTAACCCCCCATTCAGACACATTAATTGTATGACTGCATACATAAAATACTCAACTTACTGCTACAAACTGATACAATAACCTCTTCCCACACTTTTTGACATTATAGATTTAGTAATGTAACTGGATCATAGAATCCCGCACTAATCCTGAGTTAAAGATATAAATTCAAATGTGTATTTTAGCTGCTCATTTCCCCACATCATATGTAATGTATTGTAAAAGCTAAATTTGTCAGATCTACAAGAGCATGTACCTGAAATACAATATAATAAACATCAATAATGAAAAAAAGCTTCATCAAAATGAAAAAGAGCAATTTAAAAGCATTTTTATAGACCATGGCTATGGTGGAAGCTTATAAAATAATAAAAGAATCATTAGCTGACAATGATGCCATATACCCCTTTCTTGTTAAAAACAATTACAAATTTCCGTACCACAATTTACTTGAGCATTATAACAATCTGTCAAAGGTAACTTCTGGAACATAAGAGTTCCCCTGTGTAGAGTTTTTCTGCTGCCCCCATGTGGCAACAAAACTCATTTGATGCAATTTTAAACATGTCTTTTTACTTATAGGCCTACATACACTGTGTGTATTGGTTATGTTTGATATATCAGATACTGAAAAATAAATATCAGTACATTTGAAATATCTGTAATTCACGACATTTCACAAAAGATAAGAAATCGATCCCAAATATTGGGAAATGATTAACGGAGAGCTGTAGCATCTCATGGACTTCTCTAACACACCCCTAACTACCAGTGTGATGTGTTTGCATATGTGTTCTTGTGTGTGCGTGAACAAGCAGAAACCTCCACACACGGCAAAGCTCAACATCTCTGTTATTTCCTTTTGACTGGCTGGTGGCTTTTTGCCAAACAGACCACTGAAACACATAAAAAGCTCTTTTGTCCCTTTTAACTTTTTTCATTCTTGTGTGTGCATGTGTGTGCACCTCCTTTCATTTTTGTGTGTATCTAAACACACACACACACACACACACACACACACACACACACACACACACACACACACACACACACACACACACACAAAAAAAAACAAAACAATCGAAAAAACAAAAACACCCACTC
>CAAKHG010036737.1:2461-15027 GCA_901007715.1 Dactylopterus volitans
TCGACACGGTCAAGGCGATGTGCTGAGGTCCAGGTGACTTTGAAGGTGTCATGGCTGCTGGTCTGAGTTAGGGGCCTCAATATCTACACGTGTACACGGGCAGCAAATCATAACCGTTTAGAAAAAAAATCGTTCATTTCTCACCAACAATAAAGTATTAAGGGGTGTAAATGCTGCCTGAAAGCTAAAGATGATAATATTAACTTAACAATAAATGTTCTCAGGGGTGCGGTTATCCTCTTAAGCGACTTTAACTTGACAATGGAGTCGAAGGCGGTCAGTAAGAAGCGGAGCAACGTGGGGCAGGTTTTTTGTTTTTTTTTTTTGCAAAAAATGGAAATATAGCTCAGTGTTCACGTTGTCAGACCAAGTTGGCTCATTTCAGCAGCGCAGGATAAAGCACCTGCGCATGGAGACGCCCGAACAAGCTGCAGGCAGAGACTGCTGCTGACAATGCTGCTAGCGCTTCACAGCCTAGCATAAAAAAACTACGCAGCCAACAAACGCAACAAGGCGCCGAGTGAAGCTAGCAACAACTTAATCGCTGAAATGGGGGCCCTCGACATGCAGCCTGCGTCAATAGTTGAAGACGACGTATTTTTAAAGCTAATGAAACATCTGGAGCCAGGCTAGGAAGTTCCCTGCAGAGCGACAGTTAGCTCGAGGGTGTCAAAGCTCTACCAAGACTTACTTACTCAGGAGAACGATATGTGCACTCTTAGCGTTTTGATCAATAAACGTTCGTCTGTTAACTACTCGAACGGCTTTGAATTAATAGGATTGAGGCCCATGAATGGGGAGATGGAGCCCCCTGTTGGTTACACAGCGCAACAGCGGTCAAAATTCACGTGTCCACGCGATTTTACAGCCCCGTGTACACAAGTAGAAATTTTTGTAAACGTTGACACCCCTAGTCTGAGTGTCTCCCCTGATCTACCGGGGTCCTCACGCACAACCATCTCTGGAGCTTACAGAGGATGGTCCCACAAAGAGAAGATAAAATTGCCTTGTTGGTGCCAGAGGTCAGAGGTCAGAGGAGAATGACCACGCACCCGATCCAGCTGACAGAAAGACAGCAGTCGCTCAGCGAACCAGCAGACGGGCTCCAGCAGCAGAAGACCTTTTATGAATTAACCACTCATGAGATGCTGTTATGACTTTTATTCTGGATTTAATTGTAATAAATGACACTTGAGATATGAGTGATAACGACCCAGTGCCTCATGATGATGATGATGATGTGGCGGTGAGCGGAAGAGATGGCAAAACCCAAACCACCTTAAAGTGCAGAGCTCATTGATATGAAAAGCTGCCATTTTCCCGATTGTGTCCGGGTGGCAGCCGGCGTGCCGCTCGAAGCCGCGTTTCATCTCTGAATCCCAGGAATTTCCCTCCTCACGTATCTGCTTCCAAACAAGCACACAAATGACTCCTGATTTGTTTCGAGAAAACGGGGATATATGGGTTCATTAATGTGCATGAGATGAATTGAAGCGCAGAGGCTCAGTGTGTGTGTGTGTGTGTGTGTGCGCGAAAGCCGCTGCTGAATAGCAGGTTTGTCGGCGTCAAACACTGAGAGCAAAGAGCTGGCGGGCCTGCGCTCTGGGCACAATGGGACTCCATTATGCCGGCGGAAATAAGAGGTTGCCACGCTTTAACCGCGGGAACAATAGGAGGCCGCGCGTCGTCGTCGTCGGGGCGCCGCGCGTCACCGCGCGTCGTCGCCGAGGCGTCGGCGAAACTGTCACATGTCGCATCGGCTGTTTGACGGGCAGACAGCTGATGACAGTTGCAGCCTGGATGCTGTTTCCCACCTTCAGCTTGCTGCCTCACGGCCTCTTCGTCATCTCTTCGTTTCGAGACGAACGTTGACAGATTCGCGCTGTCGTGTGTGAAGCTTTTCTCCCGCCGCCGCTTCTTTGCTGAAACATAACGCCGATGTTGTACGATTATTTTTTTTCCCGTCAGGAGGCACCGCGTCCAGGCAGAAGGGTTTCCGGGGCTGCATCCGCTCTCTGCAGCTCAACGGCGCCACCCTGGACCTGGAGGAGAGGGCGAGGATCACGCCCGGCGTCCGGCCCGGCTGCCCGGGCCACTGCAGCAGCTACGGCTCGCTGTGCCGGAACCGGGGCCTGTGCCTGGAGCGGGACGCCGGCTTCCACTGCGACTGCGGCCCGTCGGCCTACGCTGGAGTCTTCTGTCAGACAGGTGCTCGGACGCGAGTCCGGCGGACGGTGAAGCAGAACTCCTGCGCGGGCGATCAAAGCCGTGCGAATCGGCACTGAACCAGAGCCACGCGTTTGTCCGCCTGATGGATGGATCCAATATTTACGCCACTTTCGGAAGCGCTTGGTCCCCGACGGTTCCTGGCAAAGAACGAGCGGCCGATGGCGCAGCAGCTGAGCAGCAGAGATCTGACTCATGCATCACCGCGGAGACCGGGAATAAGTTCACGGCGGAGTAATTTATTAGGGGAGGCTTTAAGCGGCGGGTGCGGAGAAGTCCAATAGAGAGTGCCGAGCGAGCAAAAGGCAAAATCCAGAAGATGAGTCAAACATGGAGAGGAAACTCCAGGAGAGTCGCGAGACTGTGAGACGCGAACACAGGAACCCTCGGCAGACGTGAGCGGCGCGATTGACAGGAGCGGAGCGGGTAGCGTGAGACAGGGCAGAACACTTCAGAATAAAACAGGAAATGACGGGAACAGACGCTGAATCGCGCGGGTTTTTTTTTTGCGAAGACGGCGCGCTCGGCGACGCAGGCGAGCTGACGGACGCTAAAAATAATAATAAGCGATGGCAGACAATGGATGGAGGGGTTTCCTCCTTTTATTTACCTCAACTGCAGAGAGTAGCGAGCCTTTACCTCTAATTTAAGTACCGTGCAGCCTCTTCATGAAAATTGCCGCATAAACGCAACACTTCCTGGATCAATTTCTCGTCGAAAGCCCGCCAGCGCTTGCAGGCACCTGAGATGCAGCCTGCGCTCGTCGCCTGGCGCGTTTACGCGTGGCTGAGACAGTAAAAAACACCAAAAGTGGCTGAAATGAGACGCTCGAGGAAGAGATGACGCTTGGCTAGTGTGCGCGTGTGACACTCTTACCTTTCCCTGACTTTTATCTGGCGATTAAAAACCTGATTGATTATTTTTAGCTTTTTCTTCTAAGTGTGCGAGAAACCAGAATAAACAGAGTGCGAATTTATGTCCTGAGAAATGTGTTTTTAACAAGTTGAGGGTCAAAACGAGAAGCTGAAGGCAGTTTTTTTTTTCTTTTCTTTTTTTTTCAAATGTCATTTGAAGGATGTCTCGCCGTCAAACGCGTCGGCGTGTCGGATCGCCGCGGCGCCGCGTCCCTCAACGATAAATCAGACGTCCGGGGGGAAAAAAAAAAAAAAAAAATGAATTCTGCTCTTCCTGCAGAGGTGTCGGCCAGCTTCAAGCCGGAGACATCCGTCATCTACGCCTTCAAGGAGCCCGGCAGGAACGGCAGCGCCCTGCCGTCCTCCATCTACTCCGACGTGACCCTGAGAGGGGAGAACGTCTCGCTGAGCTTCAGGACCAATCAGAGTCCGGCTCTGCTGCTCTGCGTCACCTCCCACCACGGAGGGTACCTGGCCCTGCTCATCGACGGGCACGGTGAGGGGCTTTTATTTTGACAGTTTGCTTTAAGCTCCTTGCGAGGTTTCCAGCCTTCTTCCTTGTCAATGGCCCTCTGCCCCTCTCGCTGGTTTTATTTTTTTTTTTTCTTAGCACCGTTATTCAAACTTGACAAGTTCCTCTGTCTAAAACTTCCCCTCACCTCTCCTTCTCCGCTCCGTCTTTCAGAAATTTCCCCAAATCTTCCCTTCCCCCCGTCGTGCCTCTAATTACTCCCCTGTGCTTTTCCCAAACTTCTTCTTTAACTCTCTTTTCTCACTTGTGCCTCAGTTTTCATACCTTGGAGATTAAGAACTCTGGAGAGTTTCAACTTCTTTTTTTTTTTTTTTTCCAATTACTCCCCCTTTTCTCTCCTCCCAGCGCCTCGTCTTATCTCGCTTCCACTCTTCCTCATATCCTCCCTCCCTTTCCTGTCATCTTCTGCGGCTCCCTCCCCCTCATCCAGCTTCTCCTCTGTTGTGTTCTCCAGCTTCACCAGATCTATCAGGATCTGTCAGAACCCCCCTGCCCTCCCGTCTCCGGATTCACCCCGTCAGCCTTTACTTCCTTTTAATGTGTCCAGCTATTAAGTTTTATCTCAGACTGGGAATAAAAGCAGGTCAGTGGTCTCACCAGTGAGACCCGATGAGTGATATTGAGGGGGTGGGCTGCTGAATAAATCAGCGCAGAACTTGCTGATGTGTTTTATAAACTTTTGTGTTAAATAATTATGTGGTGAATTTGGCTTTTAGGAGTTAAGAGGAGGCACTCTGAATTTAAAATTACATTTTCAGCAGTCAGGACTCCCATAAAATTGGCACTTTGCCGCTAGATTAGCCGTAAATTGATTTTTTTTTTCCCCCCCCGGTGTTAATGACCCCGAGAAAGCTGATGGACAGGAAGGCATTAAGGTTCCACGCTGACCGTGAAGTCGTGAGGTAAATGCACTTACTCTGAAGTGTCCAATTAAATTCCTGAGAGCTTTCTCTTGTTTGCCCTAAGATGGCTCATTTCATTTTACACGCCGATGCGGTTATGCCTTCTGCGAATGCAACTTCCCGAGGACTTTTTACAAGAATACATTTGTTATCAAAGCGGCAGCAGGAAGCCGGAGGCCTCCATGCAATTGCAAGATGTCTCGGCCTTTGCAGGGAAAATCCAAGGGAAAAGGTGTGGTTGTGCATGTGTGTGTCTGCCTTTTCCCGCCCTGAAGTCTGCAGACGTCACCGGGCTCTTCTCAAATCTTCCATTAATACTTTTCACTTAATTAGATTTAATGAGATTAGCTGTGTTATCGATGTGGAATTAGCGCTCATCATCTCACCGCAGAAATCCTAATTAATAGCGCAGCCGGCCCTTTAGAGGCTCATCTTCGAAGGATCAAATATGTGTTTACCCCATTTGCATAATCTCATGGGATTATCGCAGGCGGGTTGTTTACGGGCCAACGAAAACGCGACTGAGAACCCGCACGGCAGTTTTTGTTTTTTTGAACGCCTGCTTCGAATGTTGCCGGCCAATCGAATGGCAGATGTCAGCGACGATTGAGCGTCGGGATCGGTCGTAAAACGCCGAGGCCAGAAGTCACACTTTCCACGTTCGCTGAGGAGACAGGCCCCCTAGTGGACGCAGCAATCATGATTAAACGAGGTCCGTTGCGAGTAAGAGAGAGTATGGAGGTTGGATATCTAATCCAGAGGCTGGATTAGATCTGATCTGGGTTACTTAGTGTTTAATAATAATCTTATGAATAAATGATGTGCGCCTTCTGGTGACTCATCGGAGGCATTACCGATAATGCCGCTCGCATCAACTGACTAAATTGCCTAATAACGTGCCGCACGCTAACGCTAAATGTTACACGTCCTTTATGAGCGGCGACTCCACACTTTTACGTGTGTGTGTGTGTATGTGTGTGTTTATGTGCGTGAAGACAAGCTGGAGGTGCGGTACAGGCTGGACGGCAGCAGAGAAGCCGAAGTGTTGAGGAGCAGCGTGAAGAGCCTGGCCGACGGGCAGCTGCACACCCTCACCATCCGGAGACGGGCGGACTCTGTGTCTGTGCAGGTAACACACACACACACACACACACACACACACACACACGGACACACACACGCATTCCTATCCTTATTGACATGACACATTCACGAGCCCCTCATCTCACTGCTGTTCAGCCGCAGCCCGGCCTAATCCCGACTCAAACTTTTAGGCTAGTTCCAGGTCTTAACCCGAAAACTTGCCTTTGAAGTTCCGCGGACGAGCCGGGACGTTCTCACCTCCCAAAAACTGTCCTCACTCGGCGGGATAAAATTCTTTCTTAATTCAAAAATATCAAGCATATCAGCACAAGGACACTGTGCATCATTATCATCATGTCAGTGGATTTTTGTCCACCTGACTAATCGTTGGGATTATGTACCCGACATGACTTAAAGTTGTGCTGACTTTGAATTGTGTTTTTTATTTATATATATATATATATGTTAATCACAGTGTAACAAAACTATAAAAAAAACGAGCAACATGGAACCAGTGACCTTAGAACTGGTCAGAGTTTCTCGCTCCAGCGTGGCGTCTCCTCTCACCAGGAACAACGGCAACTAACGCTAATCTGAAGGATGCCGAGTTGAATCGTTTCCGTTAATTCTTCGTCCGTCGAGGGCGAGCGGGCGCGCGCAGCCTCAGCGAGATTCATCTGAAGAGCGGTGCGTTCATTGCTGCGACGAAGTCCGTTCGAAATAACTGAAGTAGGAGGTAGACGAGCCGCCCATCAGTCAATCGCTCAATTCTGCATTCGCATCAAGAGCCTCAGCGCGTCCACCCCCCCAAACCTCTCCGCAGCCCACTCTGCACTTAGTGAGTCCTCGTGTTCATTTGAGTATTCATGCTGACTATGAATATGTTAATTTCACTGAAGTTCTTTTTTTGCTGGTCAATCACATTTTTATGGTCTTAAAAAAAGTTCCTTAAATTGACCTTTTTTCGTTCTTGTTTGCTGAATGAGCCCATCTCCGGGTGGCATGACGCGCTCTCCACCGATAAAGCAATTGCATGCAGAGAGCTGCGCGAGCGGCTCCCCACCGCCCCCCCTTCCCTCCCTCCCCCCACTCCCCTCCCGCGTGCTTAACTGTGGTACGGCGGCGTTGTTCCCCCGTGAAATAAAGGCCCAAGTCAGCACTTTGCCGCCATCCGGCAGCAGCTGCTGACCTGGATGCAGCTGCAGCGGGGCAGCGCAAACAAGCCACACATTAAACAAGGCACAGATGAAATATGGAGCGTCTTAATCATATCTAGATCGGCTGAATCTCTTTATCTTGTCAGCGGCGGCCTCGGGCGATATATATGAGGGAAAGTTCACCTAAGCGGGACACGGCGGCATGGATGTCTGTATAATTATCGGCGCTCCGAGATGAAATGCAAGGTGACCTTGTGGTGTGGTTGTGGCCTCCAGATTTGTAGTTTTCAGGCTGTGGAGAAATATGAGGTGCGTCCCATCTTAACAGTTTCAATCACGCTGAATCAATATGCTGTTAGGGGCAAACTCTGAAGGCGGTTCGCGATGGAACATGTTTCAGCGGTTGCTGGACGGATTCGCAAACAGTGTGTTTTTTTAGATCCTCCTTCATGCACAACAATCAAGACTCGGGATCTGGTTTTAACAAGACCAGGGGCACCTGCCACTCCGGTTCACATATGTGTGCACAGAGCTGAGTGGAGATCAGTGTGATGTGGTCAGAGGTGGAGCTGCCCCGTCTGAGGGCTCCCGAGCTGCCAGCCATGTCAAGCATTTGCCAAAAGTCACATCATCCAGCCCTTTCAAGCTCCACTGGTCCAGCGTGGTTATTGAAGTCAGACAGAGAGACGAGCTAATGGTTGTTTTAAAGTGATGTTCGTCTGCTCATACATCAGTCAGCCGGAACGTTACGACCACTGAAGGGTGAAGTGAATAACGCTGATTATCTGGTTACCATGGCACCTTGCAAAGGGTGGGATACATTAGGAAGCAAGTGATGTGTTGGGAGCAGGAAAAATGGTCAAGCATAAGGATTTTAGTGACCAAACTGTGATGGCCAGACGCCTGGCGCAGAAAAGCTCAAGAATTGCAGCTCTTGTGGGGTGTTGCTGGTCTGCAGTGGCCAGGACCTGAGGCTGCGTAGCTGTAGACCAGTCAGGGTGCCCATGCTGACCCCCATCCACTGCTGGAAGCACCAACAATGGACACATGAGCATCAGAACTGGACCACAGAGCAACGGAAGAAGGTGGCCTGGTCTGATGGATCAGGTTTTCTTTCACATCACGTGATTGGCCGGGTGTGTGTGTGTGTTGCTTACCTGGGGAACACATGGCATCAGGATGCACTATGGGAAGAAGGCGAGCTGGCGAAGGCAGTGTGATGCCTTTGGGCAATGTTCTGCTGGGGAACCTTGGGTCCTACCATCCATGTGGATGTTCCTCTGACACGTAGCACCTACCTAAGCATTGTTGCAGACCATGTCCCCCCTCTCATGGAAACGGTATTCCCTGATGGCAGCGGCCTCTTCCAGCAGGATAATGCTCCCTGCCACAAAGCAACAATTGTTCAGGAATGTTTGAGGAACACAACAACCAGTTCAAGGTGTTGACTCGGCCTCCAGGTTCCCCAGATCTCGATACCACAGCACACCTTCAGGGGTCTAGTGGAGCACAGGCCTCGACAGGTCAGGGCTGCCTTAGTGGTAAAGGGGACCTAAATAATATTAGGCAGGTGGTCATAATGTTATGGCTGATCAGGGTATATTGTGTGGACAGTTCATAACACAGACTGCTGCTAGATGCATTTCATACACACGCGTTTGAATCCATGTTTACGCAAAGCATGGATGCTTTTCATGCGGTGTAGGTCGTCAAGACTGGCGCCATCAATTTTAATCACAACAAGCTAGAAAGAGGCAGACAGACCAAAGTCGTCCTGACCGGCTAACGTCAGTCGAGCAAGAACACAGACAGCAGCAAGCTAACGCAGCAGTATAAAGACTTGGAGAGCCTGCTTCCTCTTGCCGCAATTTACTCTCATTTCTTCTTCCTCCTCTTGCAGCTGCACTTCATCCTCTCATCTAAGTTGTAACCAATGACACTAGGAGGGGGCGGGGCCCTCATGGGACGCGGTTTGCTGAGCGAGCGATTTGGGCGAGTGGATGTCGTGATTGTTTAGGCTCTCAGCCAGTCACGACCTTTGCCTCATAGCTCTGAAACAGGATAACCAATCGCAGTGCAGGATGACGGCAAAAGGCCCAATAAGGGGAAACACTTTGGAAGCCCTGGATGCTGCAGAGCGTCGCCACGTGAACACACACCTGATCACACACCTGCAGCCAGAGGAAGGCTGTCCCTCATGGTTAACCAGCACACATTCATGTCACATTAACGGTGTGCGATGAAATCACAACATGGAATGCAGCCTTCTCCGCGGAAGGAGGCAGTTGCGCGAAAAACCCAATGAGCCATGTTCCTCCAACATCTTTTGCATAAACAGGCCGAGGTATCGAGCCGCGACCGGCCAGCCCAGATGTGTGTAGAGGTGTGTGCGGCCGTCCTACAGCAGCCTGCTTATTTGCATATGATTTAATCAAAGTAAACACTGAGCAATTTCGCTGCTCTCTGCTGCTGCTGCTGCTGCTGCTGCGCCGCTGAAATGGGAGGATTTGTCAACAAGTCTGTCCTGCTGCCTTCAGAAATTGCATTCTGATTTTACTGCAGCTCAGGGAAAGATATTAGATTTTTTTTTTTTTATGCCATTGTTGGAGGGAAAAAATTGTTACGGTCCACGCGTTATTATGCATTAAAGGTATTTAGTTTGTTGTTGAGAAAAAAAAAAATCAGCGAGACGGCGGCAGGATGTCTGTCCTCAGCTCAAACTTCAGGACCCGAGATTCCGCCAGCAGTTCACTTCAGCTGCGTCGTTTGAAAGACGTCTCCATCCACGCTGACACCAGACACCAAAGTACCAATCAGCTCAGCGGCAAGTCTCCTTAAATCAAGAAAATACCAGACTGTCGGGCTTGCACAATATATCGTTGTGCTGCCACGGTCTTATATTATACCAGTCCTTAGTAATTTAGTGGTAAAATTGCTCCATCTCCTCGGGGACGGGGCTCTTTTCAACTTTTCTTGCTTCACCAATAACACTCGCCAAAGTCAGAAATCCTACACAAAAAGCGCGTCAGGAAAACGGGCGCAAAACAAGAAACAGGATCTCTCAAAATGAATTTAATCTCCTTTTCCAGATCGACCGCAACGCCAGAGAGGACTTCAATCTGACAACCGAGGGAGAGTTCGCCGCAATCAAGTCGTTGCTGATGGGCAGAGTTCACGGTGAGCGAGGAGGCGTGGACGCCGGGCGCGGCGCCCGAGCGGTTAGAGACAAATCAGACCCGTGTTCATTTCAGCAACAGCCCGAGGCGCCTCGCCTCATCTGAGCTCGGAGAGCGTTTGGAGAGCTAAAATGTGGCTGCAGCTGTTTGCGATGAAAATATTATGAGACCTTAATTAGGTCACCGAGGCAAAAAACTGAGAAAAAAAAAATGGGACCTCCGAAATAAGTAGCGTGATGGCTGCAGCCGCATCATGTTTGACGTCAGGCGTCAAACGGGGTGCTGCCGCTCAGCTGCGAGTACGGCGGATGCAGGAAGGTTGCGTTTGTTTTTTTTGCTTTTCTGGTCTCCTGAGGACCAATGATGGGGACTAGTTGGACTAGGACTAGTTGTTCATGAAGGTGCATGTTTATTCAGAAGACGATGTCCGTTGGGTGGTATTGATTAAAAAGCAGAAGGTAAAATCAAGTTGCAGCCAACAGGGCTCCGACTGAACGACGGTAAAGGTGTTTGGGGCTGAAGTTTGAACCGGCACCTTTGAATCCTCCTCCTGGACGAGAGAGTTTTAGAGAATTTAGTTGTAATTTGTAAGAGTCCAGCCCAGGTGGCACCTGACACCCGCGGGCATCAGCATATTACCAGAAGGTTTGGGCGTCGAACAAGGGAACGCTAAAGATTAACATGAGCCGGAAAAAAAAAGCCCTCAATATATCAGCTGATTTACGCTCCAGTTCTCGCGCCTGGTCGCTAGCAAGGTACTGAAAGAATGACATCACAGGTACAAGCTTCCCACCGAGAGCGGCCGGCCCCTCCCACGTCTCACGGAGTACAAGTTCTGGTACGGGTAGACAGGACCGACTGGGCCGAGTGTTCCTTTGATAGCGAGCTTTGGGGTTTTATTAGGCTCTTATTGTGAAATCAGGGTGATCGAATTACCGGGACGGTCCGGAGGTTGTAGAATTGCACTCACTCTGACACGCTTCACTCGCTTTATCTCATTGAATAGAATCCGTGTCACTTCATCGAGGGTTCTCCCCACTGAACCGAAGCAAAGTTTGCTCAAATCTGCCTAAATTGAACATATTCAGGGCTGAAAGCGGGCGTGTTATCAAATGAAGCAACTCAGCTTAGCCACGTTGAGAGCTGCAGCGCAGAGTAAATGCAAATTAGCCGTCCACTCACCCAGAACAGCAAACTGAAGAATTTATTGGAACAATATTTTCCACACTGGATTGCAGCCGGGTTTCCAGGTCAGCCGGATGTGCGGGTTGCAGAGCGGCTCTCTCCTTTTACATCATTAAAGAGTGAGATTAAAAGAAGATGGATGTTAAAGCAGGATAAGTCGGGGTTAAAGCACCAAGATGCTTCGCTGTAAAGCACCTGAACTCATGTTAAGCACTGGGGGGGTAAAAAAAAAAGAAAAATCTTCTCCCTTTGGGGGTGGTTTGAAGTGGAGGCGGTGTGAAGCGGGGCGGGCGGGGGTGGGGGCTAAACCACGTCTTCATGGGGCTGCCACGGTGGGTCCAGGAGACGGGCGGCGAGGCAGTAATTGGCTCCGTCCTGACTTATTCATTCATGTTTTCCTTGAACAGACAGACGGAGCGACTGACATGCACACTTCAAATAACACGAAGGACTGAGAGCTGCAGGCTGCATCGCTACACACACACACACACACACACACACACTCGCAGTAACTGCAGCCGCACGTCACTATGGGCGAAACTCAGGCTGGTGAACGGTCTGCTGTCAAGAGGCCTCAGTGACCACAGGACCATCATTTATTATATCTGAATAAAAGTATACGGTTTTTTTCCCCTGTTTATTTCAAGTGGTCCTTTACATGAATTTAATTACAGGAGGAAATATACCAGTGAGCCGTAACACCAAGAACACCAGCAGGTGAAGTGATGAACACTGGTTATCTGGTTACCGTGGCGCCTGTCAGTGGGTGGGATACGGTAGGCAGCAAGCGAACATTTTGTCCTCAAAAGTTGACGCGGTAGAAGCAGGAAAAATGGGCGAGAGGAAGGATTTGAGGTTGTGATGGCGAGACGACTGGGTCAGAACATCTCCAGAACTGCAGCTCCTGCCGGGTGTTCCTGGTCTGCAACACAACAACCAGTTCAAGGTGTTGACTCGGCCTCCAGGTTCCCCAGATCTCAGTCCAGTCCAGCATCTGTGGGATGTGCTGGACAAAACAATTCCGATCCATGGAGGCTCCACCTCACAGCTTCCAGGACTAAAAGGATCTGCTGCTGACATCTTGGTGCCGGATACCACAGCAACACCTTCAGAGATCTAGTGGAGTCCAGACCTCCATGGGTCAGGACTGTTTTGGCGGCCTATATTGTCAGGCCTGGACTTGAAAGAGGACTCAGATGCAGAGTGTAAATCAAAATAACGGATCTTTATTTGCTCCTCAACAACTCGGGACGAGGTAAACAAAAGCGGCTATGAAAACTTAACCTAACTAGAGAAATAATAGAAACACTCCAAAAAGGGAGGGACAAAGGCAAACATGAAAAGGAAAGAACCAAATGGAAAAAATCACTCCACTGGGAGGACGACTAAGA
>CAAKHG010036739.1:0-14909 GCA_901007715.1 Dactylopterus volitans
TCTCTTTCTCTCTCTCTCTCTTTTTTCTTTTTTTTTTTTGTTTTTAAATTTTATTCTCGCCGCTCATAATCTGAGAACTGCAGCAGTCACAGTTTTGGCAGCGGTATTTTGTTATTCTGACATTTTGGATTGGTCCAACACTGGAGTGGAGAGCTAATAGCGGTGTGTGTGTGTCTGTGTGTGTGTATTTATGCGTGCGTGTGTGTGTGTGTGTGTGTTTGTCCCTCTAACCATTAGACCATTTTCAGTCTAATGTGCTCATTGGACTGAGGCTTACAAGGCCGCTCGGGAAAAGCGAGGAGGCACTCTCCAATGTGTGCAAAGTACAAAAAAAAAACTGGACTTGATTCATTTACTTTGGTAGAAATAGTAATAAATTATTCATTTTCTGGAGCTCAAACATGCCTTTGCATGTAATAGTCATTGTCTTGCAGGCAGACTTAAAAAAAAGGGGGGAAAATGGTTCCAAAGGTCGCTGAGAAGCCACAAAACGTTCCCCGTGATTGCGCGGCCGCGTGGAACCTGGCGCAGCCTCGTCGCGGCGCCCGCGGGCTTGTTTTGGAGCCCATTAAAGCGCTGGAGCCGCACGTCAGTCAGGACGCGGAGCGCCGCAAACGCCGGCGTCGGACTGGATAAGCTGACTGCATTTGGGAGGTCAAGAGGTCACTGCGACCTGGCAGGACTCCAGGCCGCGACCCCTCAGCGTCAAATGCCGTTTTTTGTGGCCCAGTTTCACGCAGATACCCGGCTCACGAACCCGGAGGAGGCGATTACGCCCATGACGGAGAGTCTAGAAGTTTTGATAGGACGCCGAACTGACGGGGGGGCGGAGCCTCCGTCTGCCCACTCAACAGCGTTTCCATGACGCGTCATCAAACCTCAGACGCGTCGTCGCCACACAAGAGTTTGCAGAAGATGAACCTTGTCGAGAAGTTTCAAATCGAAAGCGCAGCTAACGCAACAGAAGCCGCTTTCTTCTTCTTCTTCTTCTTCTTCTTCTTCTCCTCCCCGTAGCCGCTCGCTAACATCACGATTGGCAGCGCCGCCCCGGTCCGCCGGGGGCGCGGCCACAAGATGGAGTGTGGCCGTCGCGTTTGGCTCCGACTCGCCGGCCGTTCCGTTTGCTGCACAAATTAAGAATTATGGCTGCGTCCCGCGGGCGCCGGCGCCGAGTCGGAGCTCAGCAGGTGCTCGAGGAACCCTGCCATCGAGGAGGCGGCGGCGGCGCCGCCAAAAGCCTGGCGTGGCAGTCGGAATTCATTAAACCCCCGCAGCTTACAAGTGAACCCGCGGTTTTTCCCTCCATTTTAATACAACATTGCATTTTGGCCAATATCGCGACCCTCATTACTGTTGCAAACGAGTAGGCGTGGCCTAACGGACGCCTCCCTGCAGTGACGCATCATTGGAACTAACTTATTCCTTTCAGCTGATGGTTCCTTTTCAATATATATATATATATATATATATATATATTTTTTTTTTTTTTTACTGTAAATAGTTTTCATTTATGCAAAACGGCGCTTTTGATCCATGAAACGTTTTTTTTTTTTTTTTTTTTTCCGCTTTCTCCCGCGGTTAGAGGGAGATTAGTGGAGTTTCAGGAAGTTGATAAAAACCTAACTAGGAGAGATTAAAAGTACACCGAGGATGTGGAAATACGTTCCATAATTAATTCTATGCCAATATTAGATTAATTTGTTGCTTTGAAGGCACAACATTTGCATTGCAAATGAACATTAGAGGAGACAAAAAAGAAAATACCACATTTGCCCGGGTAGAAGTGAGTTCAGGGCGAAACCACGCCCACTTTTATGAGATTACAAAGATGCCACACGACTATATATTTATATAAGAGGCTGCTATTCTCCTCTCACGTCTTTTTCCTGTGACATTTCCCCCCCCACCAGCCTCGCTGCGGTCGGAGCTGAACCACATCCACGCGTCGGCCATCGAGCACCTGAGACAAACCCACCAGCAGGAGTCGGCCGCCGCCAAGATGGAGCTGGAGAAAACCCTGGAGAACAAACGGCTACAGGTACGGCCGGTCGCACGCGCCCGCAAACGCCTCGACCCTGAGGGGGGGGAAACAAGCACGCCTGCGTCCCCGAGCATGCGGCCGGGCCCAGAGCGGGTCATCGCTTATCGCGCGATGCGTTTAAGGGCCCCGGTGACGCGCTCGCCGACACGACGCCGGGCGGCTGGAGCGCCGGGCGGCTGGAGCGCCGGGCGGCTGGAGCGCCGGGGCGGCTGGAGCGCCGGGCGGCTGGAGCGCCGGGCGGCTGGAGCGCCGGGACTCAACAATGAGGGCGTCAGTAGATAAGAGCAGCTGAGGGCAAATATTTAATTTGTCCCCCGTGAAGATTGCGGTTGGCCGCTGGTGGCAGCCGGAGCGATTTAATGAGACGAGCAGCCGAGTTTTAGACAATAGAAAATGAATTAACGCCAGGGCTCGTTTGAGAACGGGGCTTTAGGGTAAAAAAAAAAATCATGCGCAGAATCTACAGTTCCATTTATAACATTATTATAAAGTGAATACTTTTGGACGTTAGACACTAGCTCTCACAAAACAGGATGTCTGAAGACATATCTCACACTTTTTTCTCCAGTATTTTCACATATATAGAATAAATGGTGAAAAACCAAAAGTAATGATGATTTGATCTATAGTTATAACTGATATTACAAATTGATGAGTAATAGTCCAAAATATGGTCAGAAGTTATTATTACAGCCTGTTAAAACCATGGCAACATTTTGGTAATAAAGTGGTAATTGGTAATATTATGTAATTACTACAGTAATAAACAAGTAATTAGTGGCATTAACGCTGGTCAAATCTGGGAAATATATGACTTCATGTAACACGGTATTTAGAGGAGAAAAACGAAATCTATTAATTGAATAACATGAAGAGCGCAACAAGGTTTTATTTTATTTCATGTTTTATATAGGAATATATAATACTTATCCACGCATGACTGGATAAAAACATTGTAATATGGTGGCAAAGTATAATAGTGTAATAATAATAATAATGAGGTATTTTCTACTGATGATTTCATCCAATATTACAGGCTACTGCTGTTACAATACTTTGAAATTCAAAGGGAAATTTGTGGTTATAGTTGCAACTACCGAGTTTTAATACTTATTTTAATTCACCTACTGTGTATTTTTACGTTTCAAGGCAGTGATGCAAAAATTACAGCGCGCGTTCACTGTGCGTTTTTTTTTTCCAGTGTGTGACAATCGCCAGTTATGAATTTCTGCTTGATGCCGTGGCAACATTGAATTATCGCAAACATCAGAGGGGTTTGGGAGTCAGTGGGGGAGGGGGGGGGGGCTCCGCCCACAACCGGGGCCAGGAGAGGCCGGAGGATGAGAGATTACGGCGTCGCCAGCTGTTGGAACCGAAATTAGATGAGGACGATGCAGCCAGGATGCCTCCCATGGCACCTGCACACACACACACACACTCTGACACACACACACACACACGCATTGTCCGCCCAGCACGCCTCCCTCTCACCGCGGCTTGTAAATCTCACTAACTACCTCAGACTCGGTGGGCGCCCCTCTCATCAGCTCATGGCACAAATATTGCGAGAGAGACGCACAGCTGGCGGCCTCCCGCCCCCTCCCGCCATGCCCCGCCCCCTCCCGCCATGCCCCGCCCCCTCCTGCCACGTCCCGCCATCGCAACGAGCGCCAGCAAACGGGCGCCACGGCCGGCGCCAGCGGCCAATCGCAGCTTCGCAGCGGCGACCAGGCGCCTCCTCGGCGGAGGGGCGTTTTATAGAAACCTGTTCCGAGTTAGATGCCGAATATGTTCCAGAAACCTGTGGCTGCAGGTGCGGACGCTCGTGATGGGGGCGGCTGCTTTTACCGATTCATCGGTATTATTTGTTCAGGTGTGACGCTGCTAACGGATGCTTCTTTACCTTCTCCTCTAGCAAAGCTCCGCGATAGCTTAAAAAATTACAGTAGATTCAAAGTGCTGTTGAGTTATTTTAGCACAATTGCCTCCAGAAAAATTGGGCATTTTAAGCTAATGTGACAGACTAGAGTACATAAGCAGACCTTAACTCTGCGGGGACCCCGGGACCCGATTGGCTCCTTTCAGCGGCTTTTTAGTTTTCAATCGATATTCTCAATCAATATTTTTGCCCGTGTTAATGCTAATGTGCAGGAGATTTTTCCACAAGTTAATGGCTCGGATGGAGATTAAAGATTGCAGCCTGGCTTCTCGTCGCGGTTTGAAGGTTCCAGGTCCGCCGCACCCACGGGAGCCTCGGCCCAAACGGGGCCCCGTTGACGCCCACTCAGACCACATTTTTTGGATGTTCTCCAATTTATCCATCAAATAACCTGACACCTCTGACTGCCTTTTCAATCTGAGCCTCTGGGTTGAAGATTTTTTTTTTTTTTTTAATGACATTTTTCATTAAATTCCATATTTAACCACTAGCAGAGCTAATATGGGGGTCTAAAAGTGGGAGTTTTTGATATAAACCTGCACTGCTCAGAAAATAATAATGCATCCAAATTAATGTTCGGATTTACTGGCACATACAAGGCACCCCAAACGTTCCACTCCGCACTTCCTAATTCATATTTTGTGTTCTGTAACTTTATTTCTCTCAGCCTGGTTACGTGTCTGTGTGTCGCCACTGAAGCAGCCCAGTGACGGCCGCACGCTTTGAGTTCTACGTCCTTGTTCCGTTACGAGAGCGCCACACTTTTTATTCATTAACAAGGATTTTCTTTCGGAAAGCAACCGGAAACGTGATAGGTCTGCATAGGCCTGTCGAAAAGGCGTAATTTGGATAAATTTAATCTGTGGTTACTGTCTCCAGAAATTAAAATGATAAACTTCTTAAAATTACGTATCAACAGCTCATAATGAAAAGTGTAGTCCCTTTCCATGTCCACCGTTGCACCGTCTGAAGAGACCCAGCGCATTGTGGTTTGGCTGTATACTACAGTATACAAAATACTGTAGTATACAGTCCACAATTTCACAAGATTCACATGCTGTGCAGTCGAAACACACTTAATTTGACTTCACATTTATGTCTGTGCATGTTCTCATGTGTGCAGGTCGTAGGTATCTGGAGGAATTGAATCAGGTCAGCTTTTGCCCCTCGCCCACGTGGGCCTCCTCAGTCAACGCTGTTCTCGAGCTTCTTGGACAAGTAACCAAGTCTAGTTGACCCCGATTCAGCTCCTGGAGAACTTCACATTTAGCTTGATTAGTAGATTAGGAGGTGATTTCAAACAGCCGGTTGCTCAAGGACAGTTTGGAGCGGCCTCTTAGCGGCCATTCTACCTCCCGAGCCTGAAGCTCCTGAGCTTGAGCATTATTTCTCATCACGGCTGCAGCCTTCAACTGGCTGCTCTCACGCAAAAATCTTCATTCCGCGCATGTCTCCAAAGTATTGACGCATCCACTCTTCATGCAGTTAAGTCTGCGAGTTGCCAAGCGTTAAAATGCTGCACGCAGGCCGACCCTTTAGCCCCGTTTCCACCAAGCAGTTCAGTTTGGGACGCATTTTTTGACGTTTCCATTATATTCAGAAACCGTACCGTCCTGATTTAGGTAACCCCTCCGTTGGGGTACCTGGAACACTGATCCGGTGGGTGGAGCTTGACACGCCGCAGCCGCCGATTGGTCACGCGGATCGAGACGCGACACTCGGAGTGAACCGCCAACGCAAACGCGCCATGTTTGAATGTATCATCGATTTCACGAGCGGAGATTCCAGACTTTTGGTTTTCTGTGAGGTGCAGACGCTCCGTTTATTGAAGAACCAGAAGGTTCTCCGGCTGTGGAGGGCTTCCAGAGAACGGCCGAGTGACTAAGGACCGGAAGCTAAAAGCTCCGGGAGGGCGGGGGGGGGTGTGGACAGGAAGACCTGGAGGAGGTCCCACATGATGACCCTCCGGAGACAAACCCCGCCTACCATGCACGCTACGTTCTGCGGTGGAGACGCAAACTGGATCCAGGGTTCACCGTTCTAGTGCGTAACGTACCGAACTGAACTGCTTAGTGGAAACAGGTTTTGTTTTTTTTTTTAATTTATTTTTATTCGCAGACGAGAGCCACCGAGAGTTTGTGTTTGCTTTGACTCCCTGTTAAGTCGGCGGGAGTCCTGATGGCACGTCAACCGAAAACTTCCAGCGCCAAGTCATCTGAGTACAAGAGCTCAGCGGCAGCCAGTCGTCACGCTGTGTTAACTAATGTTTTTATACCTCCAATTACTTAACAGATGGGGAGGAAGAGACTGATGAAACAAGGGATGGTGTGTGTGTGTGCGTGTGTGTGTGTGTGTGTGCGCGCGCGCTCGTGTGTGTGTGTCATCTGCGTCTCCCCGAAGATACTCGGCACATTTGTTCTCACCGAGCAGTCTGATCCTTTATCTCGCAGCCGTCATCTCTCGCCATGTATTTGTTCTAATATTTATATATATTTGGCTGCTTCCTGCGTACTTTCAGCCCCAACTTGAAATAAGTTTGTTTATTAATGAGCGTGCTGTCGTTTGTCGTTTCCTCCCATCTCCGCATTTCGGAATTGGACCCTGTGATTGTGTTCTTCTGCGTTTGCGTTTGGGATGTCAGTCGAGATCTTTTACTCGTCGCTAATAACCTGAGAGTTGTGAAGACACCTGATGAGGAAACGGCGGGAATACGAGCGTTTGGAGCGTCAGGCTTCCGACCCGGAACTGTGTCGGCGCAGGGAGAACTGGCACGGTCGGTCGGAGGGAGGAACTGCGTTTTGAAAGGCTTTCGGCTGGTCGCGCTCGTGATTGGCCTCAGCGACTAGCGTTGCAAAATTCCGGTAATTTTCAAAGTTAGAAACTTTCCATGGGAAGTAACAGGAATTTATGGGAATAAAACAGAAATTTACAAAATCGAAGGTTGGCCCTCAGCAGGGAACTTAAAATATAGTTGGGGAAAATATATTGTAGCATAATCTTAGCTAAAACAATCAGATGTAATGCGAGTAGACTCCTCAGTCACATGCACGCAGCACTGCTTACTGCAGGGCTATTGAGGCCACGCCCCCTGTGATTGAGGCCACGCCCCCTGTGTGCACTGTGCACGCCTCCATCACATGCACAGATGATTGCTTAAACCCTGGAGGCCACACTTTTGAGCCTAAAGCATAAGACTGTTGAAGCCACACAGTTGAGCCTGCCCATTATAGAAAGTCAAGTAAGTTTGTTTTATAACATTATGGGGTAAATATATTTGATCTATAATGGTGTTACTGTTTAACTTAAAAATCTATTCATACAGTAGCTAGCTGGTGAGTCAGGTGCTGAATGGAAGCTACTTTTCATTTCATTGACCATTTAAGAGGCTAGCTTATTATAGCTATATACAGTATATAGCTATAGTTTCCAATTTGGAATATTTCCAAAATTCCCCAGCTTAACGTCCCCTGGAAAGTTTCCGGAAATTTACTGGACACTTTCCGCCCCTTTCCAAACCTACTCTGGACCCACAGCACTTCTGTGTTAAAATTCCATAGCTAACAGCTAGTGGCCACTTTTTTTTTTTTTTTTCCACCTCCCCCTCCATGATGTCTGTAGCAAAAAAACATCTATGCTAGCTGCCGGCGGGAGAACCAGCCTGAGTCCAAGTTACAAGGCATTATGATAGACGTTGGACGTCTTGCGTACATCTTGCGCGTAATTCGCTGCGTTTCCAGAGAGCAGCGTGGTTGCGTACCCAAACACAGAAAGTGGAGCGGTACCACCCGAAATCGCAGGGGCATGCGTCGCGCGATACAAGCTCACGTGCGACCAGCGAAAGGAGCAAAGAAGAAGACAGAAATGAAGGGACTTTTTGAAGAGAGGCCGTGCGAATGTGTGCGTAATAATAGGAATTATAAACGCATGCTGTTACCTCGCCTGTGCAGAAGGATGGAGAACCCCAGGAGAACGGCCAGGAGGAGCTCTGACGTGAGTTTGAAGGCAAGCACGAGGTCCGTCCGGGGTGCTCCACATGTCGGCGTGCGCGACTCAATTTTGAAATTATCGTCCAATCGGAAAATTCTGACCGAGTGCGAGCACAGATTTTAACGGCGGCCTGTTGGAGGAGCGGCGGCTGCTTGAGTCCATCATTCACGTGTGATCTCGCCGCAGAACTGTGTCTCAGTCCAATGAGGTCGCTTTGAAGAACATCAGATGTGCATCCGATTTAGGAGCACGCGTGAAAGTGGCCGGGGGACTGATTTGGAAAAAAAATCAGGTTTGTGCTGTTCAGACAGTGAAAAAAATGGGATATGGGTCACATACGGGCAAAAGAAAGTCGTCTTTGGGCCACTTTTGCCTGCAGTGAGAATGCAGCCCAAGATGGGTCGAGCACGCTCAGGTGACCTTGCCAACTCTCTGCCGGGTCTCAGCCGTCCCACAAGAAGTTAAACACCCGGGACTCCACGCCAGCCAATCACAACTGTGGGACGTCTTTCACATCCCAAAAAAAACCTCCAGTTGTCTGAAGACTTTTAATAGGAATGTTTCCAAACCCCGATCGGTGCATCGGAAGCCTGTGACAGCCGCGCATGAGCCCCACCCGACTCAAATCGGCGAGGGGGGGGGCTGTTTCTCGTTAAAGCTTTGGCATAAAATCATATTTCCCTGTTGGATCCGTTTTCTCTATGAAGAAGACATGTAAAAGGGGGAAAAAAAAGGCTTCCGCTGGCTTTGGATTGGACCAAACTGGAGCTGGAAAATCTCAGTGGCTCTGACCTGCTGTTGAGGGGCTATAAAAGCTTGTGAGTTAGACTGGGACTCCTCATAACGGCTCTCCTTATAGAATCGCTGTTGGACTAATTGATTACATATAGTTAGTCTGACAAAGTGGATGTGTCACGCACTCACTCGCCCAGTTTTTTCAGAAGAAAAAAAAAGAAATACAACATCAATATCCCATTTTCGGTTGACCGCGGCCTCGCACTCTAATTTCAGCCAGCTAATGTCCTCACTCGATGAATATTTGAAAACCTGATTTATTTTTAAAGACGTAAAATGAGAATATGAGAGGATATGATTTTTTTTTCTTTTTTTCTTTTTTTTTTTTTCTAGACGCTTGGAGTGAAGGAGTCGAGATTTCAAACGGCGACGCGACCCGGAGAGTAAAAACAGCGTAAAATAGAGCGAAAACAGACAAGATGAGAGGAGAAATTAGGCTGTAAAAAGCAGCCGCAGCCGTGTTATCGCACCTCTCATCCGCCGCAAAAGCGGAGATCAAAATGGGCTTTCGGCTGCAATTTGATCAAATTAGATCCTGCCAAAAAAAAAAAAAAAAAAAAGCATTTTAATTCCCCAAATTACACGGCCGGGCCTCTTTTTTTTTTTTTTTTTTTTCCTTCACCGTTTCATCCCGTCAGCTTCTTTCTTCCCTTATTGTCGTGTTTGCTCTTGTATTTTTTCCTCCCGAGAAACGTAGGCAGGAGTTTGATGAGATGGAGAGTAAAACGAGTCATTAAAGATTAATCGGTCCTGTCCCCATTGTGCTTAATTAAGCCGCTAGGTTTATGGATAGCAAAATCAGCCAATTACATTAAATTAAGATGCTGAGGGGGACCCAGATAGAGACGGATACCGAGACACTTTGCGACTATGAGGCTATTACACGAGATTATGGCTGTTGGATATATGCAAACGGTCCTCGGAACAAATCATCATTACAGAGGCAAGCTGGATGAGGGGTTCTCGCAAAGTGGGGAATCATTAGCAGACAATAACATGGCAATATTAGATCGGACTCGGATGGAGTCAAGTGGTCCCCCGACATATTCGCCCTTCTTCTCTCTTCAGACTCCGACGATGACCAATTTGCAAAAATATGCGGGGCTGCTAACGACTGTCACACAAAACCAACAAGTTTCGGTGATTGACGACATTACGACAACGGTAGTCAAAGCGACCAAAGATGTCACGTCGGTAGATGATTTAGAGAAATTGTTTATCTTTTTTTTTTTTCGTGTTTATAGATTTGAAATTGTCATATTTATTTTTTACTTATAAACTCCATGCTTCAAACAAGTCCCTTAAAGAGACGCCAACAGCGGCCGACTCCTGTTAGCTTACCTTATCTTGCCCATCTAGATTTGAGAGACAGGTCGCAAGTATATAAATGTGTTTCTGAAGATTAAGGTTTTAATTTCAAAAACGCAGCAGAGTGATTGTAGTTTTTTTTTTTTTCTTTTACTTTTTTTCCCCCTTTATCGAGCACATCTGAAACTCTGTAAATACTGCATGTGCCGGCGCCCGTGTTTGGCTGTGTGCTATTTATTTTTAGGACCGACTGAAAATAACCCAGAGAATATTTGTGTGTGTGTGTGTGTGTTAATTGTAGCTTTTTCTGCATCAGAAAATTATGCCGTACGCGCAGTCCATGTAGAGGTATCCCAGCGTTCTCAAATAAAACCACAAGGGCAAAAAAATAAATAAATAAATACTGGAGTGAAAAAAATATTTTGAAAAAAATAGTTTAAATGTGTTTGAATTAAAAGGGGTGCAGGCGGGGTGGCGGTGGGGGGGCACAGGTCAACCACAGGGCCATAATGATGATAAATAAAGCGCTGATAGTCGTGTGGGACGTGCGGCTCTTACTCATCCGCAGGGTCGGTAATTAGCAGCAGCATTATTTAGACAAAGTGGCCGGGTGATGAGTGTAGGTGTGTGTGTGTGTGTGTGAGAGAGAGAGAGAGAGACACACACACACACACACACTGACTCACAGAGGGGAAGAGAGTTCAGCATCCTGACAGCCTGATGGATAAAGCTGTTGCCCAGTCTGGTGGAGCAGATGGCAGGAGACTGAGGAGGCCGTGTGAGGGGATGGGCGGGGTCACCGGCGCTGCTGGTCGCCTTCCCGGCCGCGGTGGCGGCGGCGGCCACGGCGGCCGTGGCGGCGGGGGTCACGAATGTCCGAGTCTTGGGTGTATTTTGCGTAGAAAAGAGAACGCGGCGGGATCCTCGTCCCCCGCGCCGCCTCGGCAGGGATCTCCGGCAACAAACCACTCTGGCTAACCGCATGAAAAAAAAAAAAGCCGATTATAATGACACGTGTTAAATTCTCGAGGTTTTGAGCAGCATCGCCTCGTCGTGCTGCGCAGGAAGGCGAGCGGCGAGGGCAGGCGTGCCGTCGCCTGGTGGCTGAACTCGCACCTTCGCTTTCCTCGCACACCGCTTGCTCTTTTTTTTTTTTCGCGCTTCGCAGCTGATTCAGGAGAGACGAGCGGCTCTGCGGGCGCTGGATAGCCCGTCCTTGTTTACAGTAGGTCTCCCGGGCGACTGAAGAGCTGCGATAACTCACCAGCACAAGGTTGTTGTTGTTGTTTTTTTTTCAACCGAGATCCGCTAACTCATCATCCGGAGCAGCCCGTGCTGCCCTGAAATAGCCACCACCTTTGCAACACTTTGACACTTTTTTTTTTTTTAGGTCTCAAATACACCAGTCAGGCATAACAACACGCTCGCTGACGGGTGAAGTGAATAACACTGATTATCTGGTTACCATGGCGCCTGTCAGTGGGCGGGATGTATTAGGTAGCAAGTGGAGATTGTTCTCAAAGTTGATGTGTTAGAAGCAGGAAAAATGGTGGAGTGTGAGGATTTGAGCCACTTTGACAAGGACCAGGCTGTGATGTCTAGACGACCGGGTCAGAACATCTCCAGAACCTCAGCTCTTGTGGGGGGTTCCTGGTCTGCAGTGGTCAGGACCTATCAAAAGTCGTCCAAAGAAGGAAAAGAGGTGAACCGGCGACAGGGTCATGGAGGCCAAGGCTCACTGATGTAGGTCGGGAGTGAAGGCTGGCCCGTGTGGTTCTGATCCAACAGACCAGCTACTGGAGCTCAGACTGCTGAAACAGTTGCTGCTGGTTCTGATAGAAAGGAGTCAGAACACACAGTCATGGCGGTTTGTTGTGTGTGGGACCAGTCAGGGTGCCCATGCTGACCCCTGCCCATGGATCAGGTTTTCTTTTCCATCACGTGATTGGTCGGGTGTGTGTGTGTGTCACTTACCTGTGGAACACATGGAACCAGGATGCACTGTGGGAAGAAGGTGAGCCGGCAGAGGCAGTGTGATGCTCTCAGCAGCGTTCTGCTGGGGAACCTTGGGTCCTGCCATCCATGTGGATGTTCCTCTGACACGTAGCAGCTACCTAAGCATTGTTGCAGACCATGTCCCCCCTTCCATGGAAACGGTATTCCCTGATGGCAGTGGCCTCTTCCAGCAGGATAATGCTCCCTGCCACAAAGCAACAATGCTTCAGGAACGTTTGAGGAACACAACAACCAGTTCAAGGTGCTGACTCGGCCTCCAGGTTCCCCAGATCTCAATCCGATCCGGCATCTTTAGGTTCAGGCCTTACCAGGTCAAGGCTGTTTTAGCGGCATACAGGGGACCTACACAGTATTGGGCAGGTGCTCATGATGCTCTTGCTGATGTGGTAACGCGTTTTTTTCATGCTGTTTTAAGCCTTTTCTAAAGTGGCACTTTAAATAAAAGTCAAGTGCAATCCTCACAACTGCGCAGCCATCCATCATGGTGAGTACATTCATTGATGGAAATCCCGTAGAGGTTCGTACCTCAAGTCAGCCCTAGAAACGGCGAGATGATGGTGAGATTGTTCTTAGAGTGGCGACGTGTTCCCGAACCACATGGAGCCTCAAATCGGCGAGGCGTGACCCTTGACTAACACAGACCTCCTTCCTTCCTGTCCACCCGCCAGGAGCGCGAGCTGCTGGGCCGGATCACCGAGCTGCAGGAGGAGGTGTCCAGGAGGAAGAACCACATCGCTCAGCTGGACCACCAAATCCACACGCTCAACGAGAACATCAGCACCCTGACCAAGGAGCTGGAGCTCAAGGGCAAGGAGGTGCTCAAGATCCGCAGCGAGGCCAACCAGCAGATCAGGTATGAGCCAGCCATCGGAGGGGGAACGGCGGCGGAATGCCGGATATTGAAAACTTTGGCTCGGATTTACTGACCATGAGGAGGTTTTCATGCCTCCTTGGAGCTCCGGTTTGATTTGATGTGATATTTGGTAACAACACCTAGCAAAGGCAGAATGGGCATGTTTTCGTGCTGTCCCGCATGAGTATTTGAGACAGACTGGGTAGCAATAGCCATGGGTTTCTCTTTGAAAAAAGTCAGACCGGTGCCTTCATGATCCGAATGAAGAAGGGGACATTTTTTTCTCCGCGTACATTCTTGTCCAAAGCCAGACGCGTTCACATCGACTTCCTCCTCCTCATCTGTGTCTGCTAGGAGTTATTTTTTTCTGCCCTGACCCTTTCTGACCGTGCGGGAGGCATTCATGGTCGCACGCCTCTGGAGTTTTTGAAGGCCCACCTCACACACACACACACACACACACACACACGCACACACAATCAAATCTCAAGCTCACCACTATGATATCTTGATAAACTGCAACCTGGCAGCAAAAACTAGTCCACATGTAAATATCAGGGATGATGCTGTCATAGTTTGTTGTTTTTTTTGGCGACAGGTTTGGCAGCTAGTAAGTAGAGTTTTACGAACCGGGAAGCTAGGCGCTAACTAAATCAAAGAAACAGTCTGTTAAGAATTGTGCCAGTCTGGAAGGAATTAGCTTAGCTTAGCATAAAGACTGGAGCAACACTCACTGAAGGCATTTGGTTGGTTAGTTGAGGGCCATGAGTTCGTTGCGTTAAAGGGACTTAAAAGTTTTGGTTCCAACTTACTTGACACAATTTAATGGACGTAAGTGTTAACAGATTTTTGAGTTAGCTAGCCGAGGTTAAGCGCGCAGGTCCAACAACGGCGCTAAAGCTTCCAAATCGATGACATCCATCTCATTTGTTGAAAATATACATCAACAAAAATGTAAAAACTAGTCGCTGTAGTTTTATATGGGAGTTTAACGTTTAAATGCGACAGCTGATCCGTGCGCCACGTCTCAGGAATGCCTGCAGGGAAAGTCTTTTTGGCACAAAAGTTGATTTTGGTGATCAGAAAACACATTTTTGGGGGCCATAACTCTCAACGTCCCACACTGAGGATGACAAACTTCCACACAAGTGCCCAGAAGGATGAAACAATTTGGCGTGGCGTTTTGTATCTAGAAAGGTCAAAGGTTAACTTTTCGGACATTTCCTCAGCTTCGAAGCCTGGCCTCGAAGTGGCAGACAAACTGAGGCTTCGAAAACAAACCAGTAGACGGGAGGTGGGGGGCGGAGCTTCGTAACGGCTACATCCAGCGTTTCGCGCAGCTGAACCCCGGCGGCGGTTTTCCCCACGTCAGCCTCCCGGAAACCTCGGGAAGAAGGCAGAGTGCACTCTCCAAAACGCTGATCCATTCCTTGAAGTCAGCCTCAACAACACATTATCTCTAATGGCTCAGAGTGGCCTTGATATGCTCACCCCATCTTCCAGGACACACTCACACACGCGCGCGCACACACACACGGCGGCTCCAGTCATCTGTGCATGTCGCCGGATTCAGACGACGACGGTTCCTGGAATCGCGCTCGGCTCCGGTCCTGACGAAAACCCTTTGAGACGAGCGGCCAAACAGTGCAAATCTCCTCACACAACACACACACACACACACACGCACGCACGCACATCGTCTCTGTGTCTGGCCGCCATTGTTTAGGAGATGTGTCGGGGTTATTTAGGGTAGCGGCTAAATGGAATCTATAATGATGTTGCTCCCTGCAGCGTGTTATGAATTTTTAAACCGCTGTTTGGCGAATGTGCAGCGGCTACTCATGAGAATCAATTGGCTGCTATGGATCTGTGTGTGTGTGTGTGTGTGTGTGTGTGTGTGTGTGTGTGTGTGTGTGTGTGTGTGTGTGTGTGTGCGTGTTAATGATTGCGACTGACAGCAAAGTGATAAG
>CAAKHG010036741.1:0-11611 GCA_901007715.1 Dactylopterus volitans
AGACCTGCTCCAGCACCAACAGAGGTAAGCGGACCGTATTTGGCCGTGGAGAAACGGTTCGAAAATGACGATTAATCGGTGGATTTTTTTTTTTTAAGGGGGAGGAGGAGGTGTGTGTGTGTGTGTGTGTGTGTGTGTGTGTGTGTGTGTGTGTGTGCGCGTGTGTGTGGAGGGGATCATGTGGAGACGCTGAGGGAGGGTATGTGCTAGAGATAAAGAGAGGATGAGCACTATCAGCAGGGATAACGCCGGGCAGAGTTCCCCTCGGTGTCTCCCTCAGTCAGGCCGGACCAGCTTCCTCCAGCGTCGTCGCCTGCACGCCCACCAGCTCCTCCGCTCCCGCAGCTGCTCCTCACCAGCCTGCAGCGCAGCCAGACTCCATGCAAACCGCGGGAATTCAGACTTCCACCGCAGCCCCAAACACCCGCTGCCTCTTCTGGCGCCGTCCGGAGCCACGCCCCTAAACCTCCACCTGCTCTGTGTGTCTCTTTCAGTTGAGTTCGACGACTGCGCGGGTAACGAGGACGTGGCGTTCGAGGTCTCCGATCCCGACTTCCGTGTGGACGAGGATTGGAACCTGGTCCCCCGGCGCGGCGCGGCGCCCGGCGGGCCGCCGCTGTTCATCCGCGGCTTTGGCGCGCACGCCGACGACGTGGCTAAGGTGGACGTCGCCGGGCTGCCGGTGGAGTTGCCACACTCGCTCAGGGTGAGTGGGCGTCACAGCGCGCGCGCGTGTGTGTGTGTGTGTGTGTGTGTGTGTAGCTTGCATTTTCTTTGTTACACCTCCACTCTGTAAGACTGAGACACCCACACGTCCTTGAATATTTAAAAGGAAGCGTCACAAAGCCGAGCAAAACGGACCTGGAACAACGCTCCATATTTGTGAGTCATTTCAGGAGAAACATCACTGCGCGTCCGGAATAACTGCCGGAATGACTGCCGGAATGACGGCGGTACACATAAGCAGCGTTACTTTTTTAGGCAGCGAGTAATCAGAATCCATGGTTACAAGGCCATCACCGTTACTGGAATTAATCCCACTTGGTGTGGATCCGCCCGCCCACCTTGACGTCGTCATGATGGCTGGAACAAAATATCATATGGAATCATCGGGTTCTTCCGTGTCACGGCGAGCAGAAGCGAGCGCAGCCGTGACGGGTCGTTAAATGGGAAACGCCGCTCGTTCCCAAACCCGTGTTTCTACGTTCAACACACGACGTCCGCACCGCATGGCGGTCCACCGCTGCTCCACGAGCACGCCTTCGTCTGAACCCAGCAGTAGAGAGCGGGCCGGCGGGCCGGCGGGCCAGCCAGCGGGCCGGTGGCCTCACGCGGCCTCACGCGGCGCTCACACGTCCTGCTCTTTGACTTCATGCTAGATGGGCGATGGAGGCAAAACTCATGTTTCAAACGTCAGACTGGAGTCGAGGCCAGTTAACTGGAAAACAGCTGGAACTGGCCAACCGTGAAGCCGTGGGCTGCAGGAGCCCCTTTAGAAGAGCACACACGCACACACACACACACACACACACACACACACACACACACACACACACACACACACACACACACACACACTCACTCATGCCTCTATCCTTGTGAGGACACACCGAAACATCACACCTTCTGTAAAAGCCTGAACCTTCACCTTAAACACCGACCCTCGAACCGCCCGCCATGGCGAGGACACGCCTGAGCGTCCTCGCGCCTGACGGCTAAAACTCAAACAGACGGCGGCCTGGCGGAGCCGAGACCGCGTTCAGCACGAGGCAGGAGACCGTTAAACCACTTCCTCTGTGGGCGTGTGCGCGCGTGTGTGCGTGTGTGTGTGTGTGTGTGTGTTCATTCCCTTCTTCAGACTCAGAAATAGCTGCCGTCCGCCATCTTTCACGCCAGCAGTGGCAGGAGTGACGCGGCCGCTCGCCGTTTCCTCCCCAGTTTTTCTGGTGTTTTAGCTTCATGCTGCCATGTTGTAAACAGCTGCTGTGAAGTTGTGCGGCGGAGTGCTGCGTTCAGGCTCCGCGGCAACGGTGGGAAAGCGCGTTCGCCGTGCAAGACGGGTCACGACAACAGAACAGACGCAGCGGGTCCAAATCTTTAAAGACCTTTAAAGTCCACATCTCTAAATTTACTGACATTTTTAAGTTATAAAGAAAATTGTTGGACCGGTCACAAGCCGAGAGATTCCCATCTCCCCCTGGCAGCTGGCTGCGGTATTGCTGATAAACCCCGCCTCCTCCACATTAGTGGGTGGGACTAAGATATCAACTTCATACTTTTTTTTCTTTCCGGTAAAAATGGTTTCTGTCATTTCAGGTGGTTTTTGTCACATTGATGTTTGTGGAAGTGTTGATTTTTCTGCTAAGTTTGGTTTTCGTGAGGATGCAGCAGTCGTGACTGGTGGTAAATGCCGAGCAGCCGGTTTCTCACTGTAAGCTAGCTGTTTCTCTCGGTTAGCTTTCATTGTCAGCTAGCTGTTTCTTCTTGTTAGCCAACAATGTTAGCCAGGTGTTTCTTCTTGTTAGCTGTCATTGTCAGCTAGCTATTCCATGTTGTTAGCTATCATTGTCAGCTTGCTCATCTATCCCATCTGCTAACATGGTTAGCCAACGAGACACAGCTCATCAACATGTTAGCATGGTTACTCGAGTTGCTGCTGCTGATTTTTTTCATGGTTTTGTTTGGAAGATTAAATGGTAATATTTTGGGAATGATCCAGATTTGAGTCTGGAGACGAGTTTTTCTAAGGATTCTTCTTGGGTTGCTAAAAAAAGTGTCCCGTTATTGATTAAATGCGTCCATGTTTTACACTGACAAAGTCGCAGGTTCTGCGCTCCCTGTTGTGCTCGATCACCAGGTGTGAGCTGCTACCTCACTGTCCCGTTTGACCGTGTTTGCCATCCGAGGTTTACTGCCAAAGCTCCGTGGGACAGAGGCCCATGAACGGTGCACGGTTTCCATGGTGACTCCATGCGGTATAGATATAAGTGTAAGCTCTCTGCTGGTTTATCTCGGTGTTAGTGGAGCTATGCTAACAGGCGCCCGCTGCCCCCAGTCTTCGTGCTAAGCTAGGCTAAAGACGTCGCCGCGTGTACAGAAACAAAACATCAGACTCAGCAGAGGAACAGCAAGATGAGCTCAGACTTTCCCGTCAGAAGAGCCCAAACTACCCAGCAACCTTTCACCTCGCGATGCGGCTAACGGAGGCGCAATTGACCACAGTTCTGTCAGGTCAGCGAACACAACACGCCGCCTCATAGCCCCGTGTAAAGTAGATGAGCAGGATTCGTCTCGTCTCCTCAAAATGAAGGAAACATATTTTCTAACTTCACAAACAGCTGAAAAACAAGTTTGCGAAACAGCTGATGATGAGCAGAAGTGTGGTGCGTTTACTTGCCGCCGGAAATCCCAGACACTCCTCCAGTGATTTACTTTACTGTGGAACTTTAAGGTCTGAAACACCATCTGATCTCACTGATTCTGCACGCGGAAACACTGAACGCCGCAAAATCGTACTCAGGAGCCAGCGCGCAGCCGTGTGACTGCGACTGTTGGTCTCCACGCGCCGACGTGAAGCCGAACAAGTGTCGCAGATGTCACAAACAAGAGCGTCCAACAGGAGCGTCGACGCGCTGGAGATCTGGCGGTCGCAGCCTTCGCACCTGCAGCTTTACGATCACTGCGAGCCAAAGAGCGCGGCGGACCAGCGGCTGCCAGCTCTCCAGTTAAAGCGCGGCGGCCAGGCGTCACCGAGCGGCCGCGGCAAACCGTCAAACTCGGGAGTAAAACTCCCACCTGCCTTTAATGCAGCAAACAAAAGAGGCGCATACAAGCGGGCGCGTGTGTGTGTGTCAGCGTGTGTGTGTGTGTGCGTGTGTGTGTGTGCGGGAGCCTGAAGCGGGCCAGCTTTTACCTGCATCCTGCTGCTGGTGTCGGCCGGCCGGCTCACTGAGGATCCTGCATGAACGTCTGCAGCTTAAATATAGACGGCGACTCACCAGCGGCGCTGCAGCTCATGTTCCATCATATCTGTCGTTTCTATCTGAGTGTGTCGCTGCTGCACGCTGACACACACACACACGCTGACACACACACACACACACACACACGCTGACGCGCATGCGCTGACACACACAGGCCTTCACTGGAACTCTGAAAACATGAATGTTGTTTCAATCAGCCTGAACAAGTGAATTAAAAAAGCATCACAGCTTCTTTCAGTGCAGCCGAGTTTAAAGGAAGAACAGAAACGGAAGACTGAAGTACTCATGATACTGCTAAAGTACTCATGATACTGCTAAAGTACTCACTGATACTGCTGAAGTACTTATGATACTGCTAAAGTACTCATGATACTGCTAAAGTACTCATGATACTGCTAAAGTACTCACTGATACTGCTGAAGTACTTATGATACTGCTAAAGTACTCATGATACTGCTAAAGTACTCATGATGCTGCTAAAGTACTCACTGATACTGCTGAAGTACTCACTGATACTGCTAAAGTACTCATGATACTGCTGAAGTACTTATGATACTGCTAAAGGACTCATGATACTGCTGAAGTACTTATGATACTGCTACAGTACTCATGATACTGCTAAAGTACTCACCTATGCTGCTGAACTACTCACAGATACTGCTTAGTACTCACAATACTGCTAAAGTACTCACAATCTTGTAGTAAGAGTACACAGTACTATCATGACCTAGTAAAAGTACACAGTCTTATCATCTTTAGGTAGTAAAAGTACGCAGTATTATGATCTTGTAGTAAGAGTACACAGTAATATCATGACCTAGCAAAAGTACACAGTCTTATCATGTGGATGTATTCACACTCCACAGGAGTGATAAAAGTACGCAGTACTAGTACCACACCGCGCCGCCACCACGGGCCGCGCGTGTCGTTTCCGGTCTGGGGGCGGGCCGGCGGGGGTGGGCGGGGCCTGTGAGGCCATGTTGCGTCATCGGGATGAAGAGGAACCTGCAGCTCGGAGGAAGTTGAGTCACTCGGACGCAGAAACGGCGGCGTTTCGTTTCTGCTTTTGTTTGTGGAGCAGAGTGGCGCCTCCCTGCTGGACGAACCGCACGCAGACGGGCAACGGCCGGCGGGAACTCTGCCCTGCTCCCCGTCTGCCAGGCGCCGCCCTCTCCGAGGCGGCGGTTGCAGAGAGAAAGACAGGAAGCTGAAGTTGAAGCAACAGGAAGTGTGTCCACAGCGGCGTGTCGCAACGTGGCGAGGCGACGCCTGACGGCGGCCCAGCAGAGATCCGCCTGTTCACTCGCCTCCGCCCAGCCGCTCACGTTCACTCCCGCGGATCGACCAATCACAGCCCAGTTTCACCCACAGGGGGGCGCCACAGACGCCACCAGCGCCAAGCTGAACATCCGGTGGACAGTTTTACCAGAAGCAGCACGTTTACCCTCAAATAAAAGTAAATTCTAGTATTTTGTAATGTTGATTAATCATAATCATTAGCTAAAAAAAAGTTTATTTTACTCATGAGAACTCATGAGTATTGTGATTCCATGTTTATGTAAATGCAAAATCTGTATTTAAAGGACATTTTGAGGTCGTGTGATCGTCTTGAGCACAAATCTGTTCGTCCTCTCGCTCATTTCCAATCATATTTCATGTTTTTAAGGGTTAAACACAATGTGCGTGTCAGTGAACGCACCACCTGCAGCTGAGTCCGCCTCGGTTTCCTGCGAGGCCTCGGCCCCTTCAGGGGAGCGTTGGCGTCCCGTGTGGGGCCTCCAGCCTCAGTTTGAGACGCTGTCACCGCTCTCGTGTGCCTCATTCAGCCCGCCGCCGCGGCAGCAGCTTTTATTTTGGCGGTATTGTTGTGACGGAATTGATGAAACATCGTCAGTTTCTGATTCATCCAAAATTCAGACGGCTGATTATTTTCACGAGTGCGTCCGAGCTTTTTAATTTGCATTTCTCTTAATTTCTTAAACCTGCGTGAAAGTCTCATTTCAATACAACTGCTGTATTTTTACTTGATCCTGTCGTACTTCATGTATTTTATTCTCTCGTTTCTCTGCATTTGAATAAAAACACGAGTGAAGGTGTTTCACCTTTAAATCACATCATTTTCATTTACATTTGTTTTATTTGCTATTCGTTACTAAGACGTGTTGGTTGGAGCCGAGTTGTGTAAAAAAAGTTCTGAAAATGTTCAGGTTATTTTAGTAACACACTCTAAATAGCTCTAAAACTTTTCAGCAATTAATTTTGATGTAAGTTAGTTTAGCTCGGCAGGACACAGCTGCCAATAATGCACCTCTTATTTGATTTTTTTATTGTGAAATCTTAAATGTTTTTGAGTTTGTGTTCATCAAACAGCAGAAGTGAACCACCGGAGACAAGCTGAAGTCCTGATCAGCCACCGATATCGCCAGGATGACCGATATCGCCAGGATGATCGATATCGCCAGGATGATCAATATCGCCAGGATCGATATCGCCAGGATGATCAATATCGCCAGGATCGATATCGCCAGGATGATTGATATCGCAACACCGGTAAGATCAATATCAGCATGACCAATATCGGCGAGATGATGGATATGGCCAGGATGGATACCGTGATCAGTCAGACGGGAGGACATGAAAACAGAGTTCACTACTTTGTTTATTGCTGCACGTGTATAAATATAATGTTGATGTTTATGAAGTCCGTTTGGCTCGCTGACGTCGCGCAGCAGGAATTCTGGGTAATGAAGTCCTCACTCAGGTGACCTTGATGACTCTCAGATATCAACGAGGCCACCGGAGGTCACGCAGCTGCGGCTGAGGGAGACTTTTGGATGAAGGCGATTGGTCCTCAGACAGCCAATGGGAGAGCAGCTCTCCTGCAGCTGAGCGGTTGGTAAAAATCGTCTTCACCTGCTTCGCTGGCTCACACGTAAACATCGTGAAGGTCAAACGCTGCTCAGCTCCGCCCCGCCTTCTTCCTGAAGATCTTGTTGAAGGCGTTCCTCCTCCGCCCGCCGCCCGACTCGCCCTCCTCGCCGCCGTCCTCCTCCGCGGGGCTCCGCCTGCCGGGGAGCTGGAGGCCCGCCCCCCGGGCGCTGCCCGGCAGGCTGGACGAGGTGGCGGACGAGAAGACGCCCGAGACGTCGGTGGCGTTGGACGTGACGAAGAGCGAGCGGGTGGAGGAGGCGGCGCCCAGGACGGCGCCCGGGGCGGCGCCCGGGCCGCCCCTCAGCTCTCCGAGACTGGAGCTCTTCTCCAGGCCTCCTCCCGCCCCGCAGCCCTGACCCTGCAGTGGGTGGAGTCTGGACGATAGGAGGAGGGTCTTGGGGCTGTGCAGGCCGCGTGATTCGCTCTGAGAGAACGGGAGGGCGGAGTCAGAGTCCGAGCGGTTCATAATGTCCCTAATGGAGAGAAGAGAGGACACTTAACGGTTTTAAGAGCTAAATTGGCTAACACACTACTTCAGTATAGAACTACAACTGCCAAATTCCTGACCTTTGACCTCTTGGATGTAAAATGTCATCACCTCGCCATTTTTTTTTTATTTATGAGCAATAACGTTTTTTGTTAGGTGACAATGACCTTGAATCCAGTAGAGTTTGACTGCAGGAACGAGTCCTAAAGCCAGGAAGTGACATAGCATGTTAGCATGTTAGCATGACCCAGCTGACGGGCTGTTCGAGTGAGTTTTTGATTTGATGCCTGAAATCAAGTCTGAGATTAACGGCAGGTTGTACGACATTAAACACACCAGTCAAGGTCACGCGCCAGTCAAGGTCACGCGCCAGTCAAGGTCACGCGCCAGTCAAGGTCACAAGCTTCTAAGTGTCTTTTAGAGGGTTAGAAGTTGCTAGCAGGAGGCTAACTGAGGGCACGGAGGTGGGCGGGGACATTAAACGCCATCACCATGATACGGAAACTCACCCGATGATGACATCATGCGACTGCGGCGCAGCTAGCTTAGCAATAGGTTGTTACTTCTAGTGACGATATTGATGCCTCGGAAATCTCAAAGGTGTCATTCACGTGAAGATGATCTTGCTAAATAAAACGTCGGCGTCATAAAACTTTGTGTTCATTTTCTGCGATAATCCATCATCCTGTGGACCGACCTGATTGGCTGTTTAACGGGGGAACCCGGCGATTTCGCTCTGCGGCTACAGAAACGCTTCAGTCACGATGAGGCTCGACTGGACGTTTGTACCCTGCAGGTACCTGCGAGATAAGGAGCAGCCGATGGAGCGGACAGACGCACGGTCCCGTAAACGCTTTTGGATCCCGGATGTTTCATGCCAGCGACGTTGGTCCTAATCGGAGTCGCTCAAACTCCAGAGAGCCTCAACACGAGTGTAGCGTTTCCTGGGGTTTGTTGCGTGTTAGTTGCAGCACCGTTATCGGCCACACGAGCAGCAGCGCGTCATTTAGAACCATAACTATCGGAACAGCAGCTGAACAAGGATGTTAGCAACGAGCGGAATGAGGGAAGGACCTTTTTTTTTTTTTTAGAAAGCCAGTGAGAGGAGAGAATGCTGCCGAGCCTCCTTCATGAGTCAGAACCGCCGAGTCGCCTGCCGAGCGGCTGCAGAGCGACTCGGCGGCTCACGAACGAGGCTCCCGCAGCTCTGCGTCACTCTCACATCCTCTCGGCGCGTTGCTAACGTTGGAAAAAGGCCATGCGGAGGCGAGATACCCCAAGCTGCCGGAGCGGCGGCGCTGCCTTCGGTCCGCCGCAGCGCCCCCGGCAGGCGGGAGGCCGCAGGCCGCCTCCACGGAGTGGCAGGATTGGAAAAGCGGTGCGGGAGGATTAGCGGCGCCCTCGACGCAGGAGACAGGCGAGTGGGTGGCGGCAGGAGGAGGGGGCGGGGAGACTGAGAGGGAAGGCAGGTGATGAGGGGAGGCGGGGCCAATGGAAGGGTGAGACAGAGAGGAGGAGAGAGAGGGGGAGGGCAGGGGGCGGAGCTCCAACAGGTCGATGGAGTGGCTGCGATTCTGCCGCGTGCGACCACTGGGAGGGCGGGACAATGTTATCGGGCCACGCCCCTCCTGCTGATGCAAGCCCCGCCCATCAACCAACCTCTGAGTGCCGACCATCAGAGCGGGGTCTCCTGTCCTCTGCCGCAGGGGCGTCGGCGTCTGAGCTGCAGGGGAGCAAAGATCAGAGCTGTTTTATTGTGAAGGGCAAAAACACAGGAAGTCGACGCACAAACAAAACCGGGTAAACCGAAGGACGGCGGAGGGCCGACCAGAGTGTTTCCATGGCGACTGGGTGTCTGCGATGCCACTCAGGGGCCAAAGGTCGCTCACTCGCCGGTCCATCTGCCACGCTGCGTCTGAAAGGAGCCAATCCAGACAGAGAAAGATGGACCAATGAGAGGAGGGGGGCGGAGACAGAGGACTTTTTGTCCCTCACGAGCTTCCGTAGCCACTGATTCATTCATTCATTCATTCACTCATTCTCAGCGAATTATTTGTCAACTCACTCACATACAAAAGCATTAGAGACACGCCTTGTGAGGTCGCAGTGACCTTTGACCTTTGACCACCAAAGTGATCAGCTCATCCTCGGGTCCAAGCCGACGCTTGTGCCAAATGTGACGAATTCCCCTCGCGCCGACCCAGAGACGTTCACGAGCCCGTTCGCGTTCATGAGCTGGCGAAGGCCGGACGACCGCTCACACACTCACACTGCAGCGTCCCGGGCGACAGGATGTCCTCGTCCATGTCGTCGAGGTCGTCGGAGAGGAGGAGGTGCTGCGGGGTCGGAGGTCGCAGGCCCAGGAAGGACGGGTCCAGGTTGAGCGAGGCCGCCAGCGCCGCCAGACCCGGGTTACTGACCAGACTGAAGCCCGTCAAAGCCTCGATCTGCTGCCAGCGGTGCAGCTTCTCTCGCAGGGCCGCCGTCACGTCGGCCAGGGCCTGCCTGAGGGGGGCGGAGCCTGCTATTATTATCGTTGCTGTTAGTTGCTGAAGGAGAAGTTTCACCTTCAATCTCTGGACACACATGCAGAATTGGCGCCATCACAACTAGTTTGAGCCAATCGTGGCCCAGTGGTCGTCTGTCCTTCATGTGGCCCTGCCATGAGCTGGCCACTCGTCCAGGGTGGTACCCCGCTGGGATCGGCTCCAGCACGGCCGCAACCCGGAACCGGAATAAGCCAAAGACCATAAGATGAGGTGAATCACTGATATGTTTCTGGAGCCGATGGAGGCTGTTTTATGAGCGCATGCAGATGAACAGAAGAACTTGAGGTCTGCCAATATCAGCCGTTTTTCCCACAGATACCAATATATCTAACATGCAAATATCGGCTGAAACATCGGTAGGCCGATAAATCGCTGGGGCTCTAAGGACTACTTACTAACGGGACATGGTGGCCATTTTTCCGCCCATGGTGCCGTCTTCCAGCCATACGTCGGCGAGACACAAATATCGGTTGCTAATAATGGCCAGCCATAAATCGGTCGCACTCCGGAGGGGATCTTACATGTTTTTTATACCAACATGTCTTGAGTTTCTGTAAATATTATAAAAACATCTCTCATGAGGTGGTGGCGGTGTTGCGGGTCAAAGGTCACTCACTTGGCCGAGAGGATCTTGTGGTCGACGTCGTCCAGCGAGGAGCTGTGAGCCACGTGAAAGGTCCCGAACAGAGAGCTCTTCTTCTTTTTGATCTTCTCTGCCTGAAACACAACCATCGTCATCGCCGTAAGCCGAGGGTCAAAGGTCACGTCCACGGCTTCCCGAGTGTGACCGCCGAGCCTCACCCCGTCCCGGGCCTGCAGCAGCTGCCGCTCGGCGCTCTGCTTCTTGATGTTGTAGTACTGGACCTCCACCTCGTGCGTCAGCTGCAGCCACGTCTGCAGGACCTCCGGCGGCGCCCAGCGAGCCCGCGACTCCAGCTCCCGCTCCGCCCGCCTCAGCGCCGTGCGCACCTGCGTCACATGATGCAGGCGGGCCAGATTTAGGCTGCTCAGAAAAGTAAGAGTTGGCTGCAAAATATATAAACACCCATCAGCCATAAGATTACGACCACCGCGTGTTCACCATAGAGTATAATACAACAGCCCTGCAATCAGTTTTTAGTTTTATGTTGAGTTGTGATTGAATGTGTGTGAGAGAGGTG
The DNA here is from genome assembly GCA_901007715.1 of Dactylopterus volitans. Lineage (NCBI taxonomy): Eukaryota > Metazoa > Chordata > Actinopteri > Syngnathiformes > Dactylopteridae > Dactylopterus > Dactylopterus volitans. The sequence continues at coordinate 11,111 of CAAKHG010036741.1, forward strand.
TTGACATGTTTGAATGATTGTTATTGGGACTGTAGTTTGTGACGCTGTTGGACTGTACTGGGTTACACTGGGAGGGGTCCCTAATATTCTGGCTACTCTAATGCATATGAATGATATGACTGAAATATTGGGGCTGTTGCATTATAGGCTATGGTGAAGATGGAGGGGTCATTATGTCATTATGTAATGGCTGGCGAATGTAGATGATGTGTCGAGTGTACATGTATGTAGCTCTCACTGTAGATTACACATCAACTCTTCTGTCAACGAAGCAAACCGCAAAAGTTCAACTTAAACTTTGTTCTTTAATGAGTTCTTTCATGTTGTCGTTGTACTTTTACGGCATCTCCTCTTGTTTATTGCAGTGTCGACCTGTAGAAGGCCGCCGCCCCACGTACCCCACGCCTGCCCGCCCGCCCCACGTCCCCCACCGCCCCTCATCCCCCACCGATGCGCCCCATGTCCCACACCGCCCGACCGTCCCACCACCCGCCCGACCGT
>CAAKHG010036759.1:0-11660 GCA_901007715.1 Dactylopterus volitans
TCTTATTCATCTCTGGTCAGATGTGTGATGATGGGAAAGTACAGTAATGAGATTTAGTTTATGCTGCCGTGACTGCAACCCTCGGTTCCTGGGGTGGGGGTGTGTGTGTGTGTGTGTGTGTGTGTGTGTGTGTGTGTTGCAAGTTCATAGAATAATGAGTCACAGTTTGCTCATGCACCTGCTGGGTTCAGGTAACCCTGCGATGTGCATGACGGCACACGCACACACATGCGTGCAGGCACACACGCACGCATGCACACGCACGCCATGGTAGATGAGCTCCAGTGGAACTACTTATACAGTCATGATGTTCATTTTCATTTCTAAATAATTACTATGGCATTGCTTCCGCTCAGTTTTCTCTCATTTCCCTTCAGCTAATATTAAATACATTCAGCGAGGCAGAAATGCGTTGTACTCTGTCAAGAGAGATAGTCGGGAATGTTAGAAACTATTAAAATTTGTCCACATTTTAACATTCTCTGTTTTTTATTTATGCAATATACAATTACCCAGGTGTCCAAGAAATTATGGATTATAATTGGACCATAACACTGCACTGGACAAATCTAATACATGAAACACAGACTACTTTGTACTTTGTTTTCCTGACATGCAAAAGATAAACAATCTATCTATCTATCTATCTATCTATCTATCTATCTATCTATCTATCTATCTATCTATCTATCTATCTATCTATCTATCTATCTATCTATCTATCTATCTATCTATCTATCTATCTATCTATCTATCTGTCTGTCTGTCTGTCTGTCTGTCTATCTATCTATCTTCCTGTCTATCTGTCTATCTGTCTGTCTGTATTGCTGTATTTTTTTTGGTGTTTTTGTCGCTCAGACGATAAAAACAAAACCCTTAATGGATTAATTAATAATTTTCTAGTGTGTGACTAACACACACACACACACACACACACATACACACACACACTCACACAAACAGTGTTACGGTCACATGATGATCGGCGCGACCGAGTCACGCTGCCGTGAGTTTTTTTTTTCTTTTTTTTTTTTTCTTTCGCTTTTTCGCAAACGCGGAAAGTGCGGCTCGCCGTTTTTAAAGCGACAGGCGCCTTTTATTTACGGGTTGAAAATCCGACTTTGAAAGGAGCCGCATTGGAGTTACAGCAGGAAAACTATCTATCTATCAATCTATCTATCTATCTATCTATCTATCTATCTATCTATCTATCTATCTATCTATCTATCTATCTATCTATCTATCTATCTATCTATCTATCTATCTATCTATCTATCTATCTATCTATCCTAATTAAATAAAGGTCAAGTTTAAAAAATAAAATGAAACTACCCATGTATTAAATATTCTTGTAACATGATAGAAGCAATGAGAACATTTTGGATTGTGATGGTGCTCAAATATATATTTTCGGTGACAAGGTCCATGACAGATGGGCTGTAATCAAACAGAAAAAAAATGGACAAAGGAGTAAACAAGGAGGGTGCCACTTTCTATCACAACACAAAACAAATCAAGCAAATATAATCTCTTTTTGGACAAAAAAAGTGAGAAGAAATTATTAGAAAATAATCGAGAAAGAAAGGTGGGAGCAGTCTTGATGCTACAGGATTCCCCCAGAACATCTCACTGGAGTCCTTGAAACTATGAATATTTCCTCAGTTATGAGGCGCTGCAGCACAGCTGGATGATTGATGAACACGCATGAGAATGCTTCACATTCTGAAACGCACTAGAAGGCTGCTCTGCCATTTTCAGAGCTGTATTATCCTCCCAGTTTCAGTTGCATTAGTCTCCCTTTCGCTCGCTCTCTGCCCATGTGCCTGTGCGTGCGTGTGTGTGTGCGTGTGTGTGTGTATATGTGTGTCTTTGTGTGTTGCATTAGACAATGAAAGACATGCATTACTGTAAAAATGTCACTGAGCTTTATGTTTTATATATATATATATATACATATGCATAGTGTATATACGTATATAAGAAAAGCATCAACTGGTGAATAATAGAAGACATACAAGCAATATGAAACAAAGAGGAATAAATGAAAGTGGTGCGTAAATGGCATGGAGGGGTAAATCTAAGTGTGGAGGAGGGAAAAAAAATGACAGGTGGAAAGAAATATGTATGTGACAGTGCGCGATTACATCACGACTTCCACCCAGCAAGCCCCTCGTTCTCCTGGATACCTCCGAACATTTTTCTCAACACAGCTGGAATGATTCAGTCGTTATCCACCAGCAGAGCATGAACGCTGTTGCGACAAATGATCTTTGTAGCCAAAGGCATTCGACAAGACAGATTGTAGGAATCGACAGTGGCTTGAGTTAGACAAGAAGACATGATAGTGGCATTAACACCGCCAGTAAAAGTAGCAGAGATCACTGCTGCTGAGGCATCCTGCCAAACAAAATCGCGAGTGCTTTCTTAATAGCCAGGCAGAATGAATTATAATAATGTCCTTTATTTCCCACTAGTTTTATCTCCCCTTTTTAATCTTTAAAGTTTAATTCTCTCATTCATCTGACAACAATTGCCATTAGCCCTTGTCCTCTCTGTTTGGCAAGGCGTGAAAATCAGTCATATTATCAAATCCCCTCATTCAGACACTCGGTGAAGATGAATGTAATCTGTTAATGTCGTGGATCCGCTGATGTGTGCGGAGGGATGATGCCAAAAAAAAGCTGTCAGCTGTCCAGGGCTCAGCCGCCGTCCTGCGCCGGCTCCTCCCTCACTCTTTGTCCTTTTCTTAACATTTCTTTGTCTCCCAAATCTTCTGTCTCGCTGAACCAAAGTGTCTTGATGATGAAGAATGGAAAGTGATAAACTTCAGGGGAAACTTTTTTAGCTGGAATAACGACAAAAGGTAAATTTATTTGGAAAATTTCACACAAAGAGATCATGTCGTATGATAGGAAGGCATTCGGTGTTTGAGCAACACAACAGATGCACCAAAGTTTTGTGTGTATGTGTTTATATATACTGTATATGCCACATGCCCATACTTTATATATGCCTGTATATCGTATAGTGGCATCGGCTGTCCCTGGAATCTGGGTGTAGTAAAGAACTGATTGAATATGGTATAAATAACATAATTCTGCACATCATCTCCCGTGGCAGCAAAAATATCACAGACCTTTGTCCTGCTCTAAAATTTACTTGTCTTTGTTTCTATTTAGGGCCCATTATATCAAGACCAGGGTGCCAGTTGACCTACTTATAGAGTTAAATGTTATCCTGATGAGAGAGAGACTTCAAATATAGATTGAGTGTTCGCTGTGCACTTGCACGCAGGATGTGCAACATGACCATCGTGGTCTATTATGCAACTTAAGCCCAGGAACTTTCCTTAGAAACAAGGGGCCCTTGAGTAACTATGCGTATTTACAGGAACTAGGTACCAAACTTAAGTTGCGGGTAAAACATTTTACCCCCAAAAGCTCGGGATTGGTTGGCTGAGTGCTTTTTAAAATCCACAACCACAAACAGCCAGTTTGGAGTTCTTGAGGAACAAATTGAAACTTAAAATGAATAAAAGGAAGGTTTAAAAGCGTGTCTTCACCTACCTACAAAACACTGGCTGGACAAGAAATGTCTAGAAACCAGGAAGTGTGGCAGTTGTTGGAGATAACTCTCCAACTGAATGGAAATCTGCATTAAAAAAGAAGAAGAAGACATTCTTTTGGGCGTCATATCCAGTAACGGGAATAATGGCGTCACAAATAAACGGCTTTTTTTAGTAATGAGTTATTTAAAATCATTACAGCAATCACAACATTATGGAAGCCGAGAGGGGCCATTCATTCATGCATTATATTTCCTCTGTTTTCGAGTGATAACGAGTTAATTATCTCGAGAACTCGAGAAAACAAAACTTTGTTTTCCCGAGATAACGGGATCATTTTCTCAAGACCTCGAGAAAACTAAACTTTGTTTTTTTGTCGAGATAACGAGGTAATTCATTTGAGATATCAAGAGAACAAACACAATATGAGGGGCCTGAAGAGGCATGATGCTATTTCAGCCTGCCTGAGGCCCCGATTGAAAAGATATATGGTGCAGTGATCAATACGCTCCTGCTCCGACCACACTGCTGCACTGAATGACGTTTCCTGCCATGATTTCTATGGTTTTGTTTTCTCGAGATCTCAAATTAATAATCTCATTTTCTCGAGATCTTGACATAATCAACTCATTATCAGGGGAACACGAAGAAAATACAATGTATGAATGCCTGACCCTTCTCGGCTCCCGTACAACATCCTTTATGAATAACAGTTTATTGCTTGAAAAAAAGTTTTGTATACGCAACTTATTTTTGCCTTACTGCCAGAGACGAACAATGTACATTTGCATTGGGACAATTTTCTTCCTTTGAAAAGCTACACGTTTAATTTCACTTTATCTCAAAAACATTGAGGTGGGAGACATCTTGTGCCCAGTAGTTTCAGCCTTGACATGAAAATCAGGAAGAAAGAACATCCTGCCAAGACTATATTAGACACAATTAATTATTCACACTATTTTATATATGCATGTAAAACAATGCCTGAGATGATCTACCAGTAATTGCGCAGACCTGCATGCTCAGAAAATGTGCTTTCACATTTTTTTGATATTTGTTTTACATAGAACAACCACGAACGTGTAATTGATCTCAATAATTGGGGACAGTTCCCTGGTCATCTGCTCGGAGAGTGTGTGCTAATTGCCCCCATGCAGCTCTGCTTAAATGCTACTCCGCTTGAACTGTGCTGACCCCTCCACCCCGACCCACCCTCCTCCTTTGAGAGAGTTCATCCAGTCAACAATTATGGACAAAACCGAGCATTTATGTTGCGGCCGTCTGTGTTACGCTGGCATTTTAATGGGGGTGGAGCGGAGCTCAGTGTTTACTAATTACAATGCACGGACGTGCTACACACTGTGCCTCTCCTCACACTCACTTCTTCACACACCTGCACCCATTTCTAGTGTTTTTTTTGGGGGACTCGATGAAATGTTTCCCGTCAGATGCCAATTAAGTTTAAGAGAAATGGTGGAGGCAAAATGTGAAATGTGAAATGTGAAGCAGATTTATCGCGGCTGAGCAGTTCTGCTCGAGGGGAAGTCCCGACAAAGCTTCATTTGTACATTGCTAAACAAACAAACAAAAAAACAATATGGTATGTTGATTCCACAATGCAGCCTGGTTCACCTAAGTATGTTTACACGTTTAAAATGTCAAAGCATTGATCTGGCTTACCGAATGGTGACACTTTGCCGATGACCAAGGAATCCAATTGTGCGCCGATGTTTTTCACATAAAGAAATAGGTAAACAGCGTATAATCTGCGCTCTTGAAATTGGTAAATATGCTAAATATGCTGCATTTTTGTTGCTCCTTTCTTCCTTCAGTTGCATGGAAAGCACCTTTCACGTGCTTGCTAAACCTCTCTGGGTCTGCGAGTGATTTTGACCATTCACACATTCAAAGAAGATAGCTGGGTAGCGCAAATTCACACATGTACGTGTTCGTGGATGTACGTTTTTTTTGTTAGCACAGTGGCGGGTGAGGCGTCTCCTCTGATCGTTACCTGTACATCTATTCAGCTGATTAGCCAGACATTCAATGAACCAACTGCCGGACCGATGGAAGATGGAGTTTGAAGTCTTAGAAAAGTGTGTTTTTAAAATCAACTTACCTATTTAAAGTCTTTTGAGGCAGTCTACAGACTCAGCTGATCTAATGGGAGGGTGGAGATTGTTCCAGAGCCTGGGTGCCCCGGTCGCAAGAGTGCAGTCGCCTTTAGTGTTAAGACCGGTGCGTGCAAGAGTCACTAAGTTCTGGTGCGATGACCTGAGTGGCTGCATGGTGTCAGTAACTCAGAGAAGAAGGCCGGAGCTAAGCCAGGCAATGCTTGGTAAGCAGTTCGAAGGACCTTGAATTGAATTCTGAACCTTAGAGTCAACCAGCGCAGAGAAGCTAAAATTGGCGCAATGATGGGTTAGTTGTGGTTATTAGCCTCGCTGCTCTGTTCTGCGCGCGCTCCAGTCGTGCCAGGGCGGTTTGACTGGGGCAAATGAAACGTGAACTACACAAGTCAACTCAGGAAAAGGCGAAAGCGCGAACGAGGCGTTCTAAGTTGGGCGTCGAGAGGAGTGGTGCGGTTTCCGCAGTGTTTCGCAGTTGAAAGAAACATGATTGAGAAAGTTTGCTGATGCGATGGCCGGATCTCAGAGGAGGGTCAAAAATAACACCAGAATTTCAAGAGAGGGTTTTGAGGCAGGTGGAACCAATATGCTGGAGAGTGTTATTTGTGGAAATACTAGGGCTGAGGATGTAAATCTCCATTTTGTCTGAGTTTAGCGGTTACCGAGGCACCTCGACATCAGGACGGTACCGTTCAGATCTTTTGCATCCATAACTTTTGACAAGTTGCGTAACACACCCAACTGAACTTGAACTGCTTCCTGAAAAGTGCTAGATTGAGAAACTTTGGAGTCAGTGCAACAGATTCAGGAATTCCACGTTTCCAGTAAAAAAAACAGGGACGCCAGCTGCAGTGATCGTAGGTCCATGTATGTTTTATTAATCGCGTGTGAGGGGTAGTTGAGGAGGCGACGCCATACCTGCTTGAATTTATGTTAGGCAAAATGTGTTACTTGGTTTTGATGTCAGCAGTGATCATAATCAAACTGCCCCGTTTAATACTGTGGATTTATTCATATCACAAGCAGGCATGCAAGGATAGGTTTGGGTCGGTGAGCTCTTTATTCTGCCGGAGGGCTGCCCTCATATTGTCGGAGTCTCCATCAGATGCTTATTATCATAACGCGTGTTTACGCGGGCCTTTTATGCTTTTCCTTTTTTTTTTTTCTGTCACATAAAATCTCAATGTTGGATGTTCACGTTGGACGTAAATCCGTTTTTTAAGCAATTAGGTAAATGTATTCCGTGTCAGTGTTTATTTTGCGAGGCAGCTTTATTCTCATGTGATTCCCAGGAACACAATTCATTCAAGAATAGATGTTGCCGAGGCTCCAACTCCCGGGCCGCCGCAGACTCCGCCAGTCATCATCCTTTAGATGCCAGCCGTGGGCGTGGCTTAGACTCTTAATTCCATAACGATGGAAGTGAACATAGCTGCTGCTGTAGTCATGTCAGAATGAGAGTCTGTGTTCATTAAAAGATGGACAAATAAGCTGATGTCTTCGCTGCCCTCGCGGCTGTTTGGGGTCAGCTCAGGAAAGACGGAGATTTAGAAACAGTTCATCCATCACTCGCCAAGTTTTTTTTTTTTTTTTTTTTTAAGTGCCTGCCCTTTCCAAACAGTTTCCAAGGCCATATAGTTCTGGGTAATGAGCCGTCTAGTGTGTCAAGTTAAGTAAATAATCCATTTGATGGAAAGCTTTAGCTTTACACCAAGAAAAAAATGATGCCATTTTATATCCCTGCAAATTACATATACTGTCAATATTTCTAAAGTGTTGCAGTCCTGGTGTCAAAATCTGGCCAGAATTTCCATGTTCGGTGGGCGTTGGGCAACTTTTAGTCTTTTTTAGTTTGCACTGACTTAATATCTGCTAAGCATGAGGCTGTTTGGAATGTCATTAATTTTGCATGTATTTGCTCATTAACCAAAGTATTGGACAAATGAAAATGTAGAGGCTGGTGGTTAATGAAAAAAAAAAAAGGTTAAAAATTGGCTTATAACAAATAAACCAAAATGTCAACATGGGGCTGCTTGGAAAAAAAAAAAAAAGTCAGTGAGATTCATTGTCTGGAGCTTTTACTGTAAAAAAAAATATCACTAGGTGAAAAAAAAAATTTCACCGCAGTCCAATATTTGCTGAGATGTTGAAGCTGAAACCAAAGCGGTTGGTGACTGGCAAACTGACCCTGCCCCCGGAGGGACACGCCGCCAGAGTTCACCAAAATCAGGGGTTGTATTCACAAAGCTTTCTAGCACATATTGTCCCTGCAAGAAAATTCTTGGAATTATTATTATTATTATTAAGAAAATTTCCTCTTTGATTTAAGATTGAGAATCACTAAGAGTGTAGTTTTGTCTTTATATATATTTCTTTTTTTAGATTCGTGTAAACCAACGACTCACACCGAGCTACAGTCAATAATAGTCAATAATAAAAAGAAATACACTTATTCTTTGCAGTAACGCCAACGATAAGTAAATCAACTCTGAAAGAGCAGCGATGCAACATAAATGTCAACATGATGCTTTACACCATAAGAAATTGCTGGGATAATCGTCTGTTGCTATGAGACGCCAGTCACCCACAGATCTCACCCACCCACCTCCGTGCAGTTTCATGGATGGCTGGCGCTCGGCTAGCCGGCATTACTTCTGAGCTCAGAGAACACGTTGATGAAACCACCTCAGCCTGCGACTGGGCAGTTGGCTTGCAGCACCACATCCAGACTGTAGCGGGATCCACAAAATCCCCCGGGGACGGATGAGATAGGGAGCCGCCCATCAGTCTAGTATGTGGCAACCGAATTGAAACGTGATACGTTATCTCGTTCACCTGCATCAGCCCCCTCACACCGTTTCCCTCCGTGATTGAAACACATACACACATTGCAGCCCCCAGAGAATGATTACCGGTGGGTGTGTAACATCCAGTGAAGCTCTCTTCCAAGCCCCGATGAATTCATTCTTTGGCAATAGAAATCATGCAGAGGCCAAGCTAACGCATCCTGTTCTCAGGAACATGCTGCCAATGATTTGTGCACAGGGGCCGCCAAGAGGCATCGACGGGAGCGCGTATCATGACAGCCATTTTTGCCTACCGTGTCTTGTGTAGCAGATTGATTTTGCGCACGTGGAGCAGTTAATTTCGGGTTACCTCACATGGCTCCTTCGCTCCTGTCCGACCTCATTTTAGTCGGATTTCCGTGCTCCAGCTGCCTCAAAAGAGCACAGGTGTTATGAGGGCAAGTGATAGGATTAGAGGGGCTCTCGGCAGACACACCGAGACCACTGCTGTGCGTTGCTCAGTCAAAAGGCAAGAAGCATCAAGGGGAAATGATTAAGAAAGAAGAGGACGGAGGCAGGATGAGAAGCGCAGGAAGCAGAGGGGGGGAGCACGAGGAGGAGCCGGAGGAGATGGAAAAGACAATGCGGGAGATCACGGGGCCGACGTGCAATGACAGAAAGGGAAAGGAGTGAGAGCGAAGTTAGAGAGAGATGGAGAGGCGATGCTGAGAATGCAGGAGAACATGGGAGAGAGAAGGTGGAGACAGATGACAAGCGCAGGAGGGGAGGAACAGAAACCCTCTGACTAGGGACCGTCATCAGAAACAAAGAGAAACAAAGAGGCGCAGATCGCAATTATTGGGGGAATTATGCTGTACAGCTTGTTTGATCGTCGCATTGGTCTCCAGAACCCTTAAGCTCAGAGCAAAGTAGTTCGCGGTGGGCAAAATGAATCGTGGCGAGTCTCCCAGTATCGTAGATACTTGCTGTTAGTGCTACAGTCTCATTGAATCTTTTGCAACAAGAGCTAAAAACTGAACTCTCTTGCATCACTTGGACACTTCAGGTCTTCACTGAATCACCACCGCAAGCTTGTGATTGCTTTTAAGACGACTCCGTTGCGGTACGATCCTTTTGTCTGTTTTTGCCTGACGTGTCCGTTCATGCTTCATTGAAAATGAGGGCAGCGCTCAGTTCATTTTAAATCTGCTTTGACTTCAAACCAGCTGAAATCACTCGGCAGGACACTCATTTGTACATAAAAATGACAGAGTGTCGTTTGAGGAAAGCACGAGAGAGGCACCGGTGATGCTCATGTTCACGCTTCCCAGCCCAGGCTCTCAAAAATGACATTCCCATTCAGCCAAACGGCACTCTCAGCGTCCGTTTGAGTGAAACATATTTGTTGCCAAGTGCAAAGGTGTTTATCACGTCACGTTCAACACATAATGACGACGTCTGCGTCAGGAGGCAAGCAGTCACGATTTTAACATTCGCGGCACAAAGGCTGTTTTTTTTATGAACTTTTATGAACTGCCTTTGCAGTTGTCACATACCCACATGGTTTTTGTAACCATGACAACAAATGTGTTGGCGGTAGCAAAATTTTGTCGGCGTTTCATTTTTTTGTAGGACCAAAATTCGGCAAGGCAATGGTGGGCAGGCAATAATAATAACAAAGACATACTTAAAATATGATGACTAAGAAATTCCAAGCAGAGCCACGAAGAGGAAATCCCACCTGAGAATACAACTACAGAAGGCAATCAAAACATAGATTCCAAACAGATGGAGTCAGGTTATAGAGTAGCAACGCACAACAAACTGGCAACTGATAAGAGGGCTGGGGGACAATAAATAAATGCAATTTACTAGAAACAAGAGCAACAGAAAAATGCCGGGAAACGAAACAAAGATAGGAAGTGAAACATAAAGAACACAAGAGCTAAAAATTTAAAGTGAAACAGGAAGCGGTAAACAAAAACTTCAAAACGCAACACAGTCCACGGGCAGGTTATGACACGTTTAAAATTAACCCACGATCATTTCCTGAGCCTAACGAATTTGCTGCGGCTGTCACAAAGACGCGTCAGACCAACATGGGCGGACAGAAAGAACTTGTATCTTTCGGGTTATATTGATATGATGAACCTGAAAAAATACTTCTTAATTCATTTTAGTTGTATGAGAACATCATTTTGGTTTGATCCTCCAGAAAACTGGCCAATGCTGCATGAGGTGGACGACAGTGTAGAATTGTTTTTATTAAATTTCACAGGTGGTCTGACGTGACTCCAATTCTGACCATAGAAAGGTGTCCATCAAGGACCACAGGATGGTTTGTGCCTTTTTTTTTCTTTTTTCTTTTTTTTTTAATTCGCACTGTAATTTGCTTGTTTATTGTCTGCTATCTTGTCAGGCATTGCATCTGAACCCAGAGAAATGTATTGCCACTCTGTATGATGAGAATGGCAGTAAACTTGGGCTAATACATATTCACACATTCAAATTAACCACAGAGGACGAGGTGAAATGGAAAATGCAGATGCCGATTTCAATAAAGCGCCCAACGTCGCTCTGCCTGCGTAGAAAAAAAAAGAGCTGTCAGCATATCCAGGAAAAACCCGCTGTGTATTTTAGTTCCCATTATTCATCCTCTAAAAAGCGGGAACTGATGCATGCATAAATGTCAGGTCGAGGTGCTGCTCATTATGAAGCTCTGTTAAGAATAACAATGCGCAAAATAACGTGAAATGTCCAGTGGCGTGAAATAATCCAGCTCCGCCATCCATCAGTGCGCCGCAGACTAAATTGTTAAATAGATGTCGGGGCGTAACATCGTGAAAACATTTTTGAACACAGTTAGAACGTGCATATGTGCACCTCAAACGCCAAATATCCAGATACCTATTGTTCGCTCCCGTGAACATATTTCTTCAACTCTTGGCGTTGATTAAAAGTTGTCCTGACAAGAAGAGCTGAGTGCAGCTGGCAACACACAAACACTTTGCCTTGACATGCGTTCATTGTTCTTTTTTATATATATATATATATATATATATATATATATATATATATATATATATATATATATATATATATATATATATATATATATATATATATATATATATATATATATATATATATATATATATGCAGCAGTTACAGTATGTGCAA
>CAAKHG010036774.1:12968-40612 GCA_901007715.1 Dactylopterus volitans
GATCAAATGCAGACAATGGATTTAGGCAGCGGCTGCTCCACATGAGGCCGTCGTCAAAAATTGTGCGCTGACCGATGGCGGTCACATTTAAATTATAATGTGAACAACCATGCAAAAAAAAAAAAAAAAAAAAAAAAAGCGAAACAAAAAAAACAAACAAAAACTGTATTGCAGAGAACACATAAATGATTGCCTGATGCGATGATTCGCAATGTAGGGGTGATGCAACCGCCAGCACGGGCCGCGCGCGCACTTTGTGTTCATTTATTCTCATATTGCCAGGCAACCAAACCGGCTGCCGCTGCTTTGTTTACCTTTGTGCCCTCTGCATTGATGAAATAACCGTGGCGGCGTATGAGCGCGGCGTGTTACGGTGAGGCATAACAAAACAACCCGTCGGAGCTCTGACCTTTTTAATTGAGACATCTGATTAAATTAACCCATTTGCATGGGATCAACCCGAGCCACGCGTATTTGTGAGATCGCGAAGCGCGGGGCGAGATGATAATTAGCCCTTGTTGGCTTTCGAAGGCTCCTCGCGCTGGACAGACGGTAAATTTGCGAGGCGCCAGCAGCTGTCCGGGATCTTCCGCGAATGTTAATTCAATTTATGGCTTTACTGGAGGATTTGCACGAGCATACTTTGCAATTTCAAAGCAGATGGGCTCCTTTAGAGTATGTACCAAGAACGCCTGCGAGTACTGCTAATTGTCCTTTTTTTTATATCCTTTTAATCTCTTAATATCCTTTTTTGGAGTTTGTTTAGCTTTGGTTAGAGTCATCGGGGATAGTTTGCAATGTCGCAATGGTATTAAACGATGATCAGGCCACCCGTCCTTTCAGTTTGTATTATTTCTACAGTATATAGTCGAGGAGTTAAGTGACCCTCGAGATGAGTCACTCAAAAATGGAGGACACGTTGTTTCTCTTTGGGCGACAAAGGTTCGGTGGCTTGGAAGCGGATTGGAGCATCTGAAAACACGCTTTTAGATTGGAGGTGTGGGTCCGGGGCTGCTCTCCATTTTGCAGGCACGCCCGAGTGACCGGGTTCGTTTGCGGCGGCCATCGCGGCATTGGTGCGCGCTATCGAATGCACTTAGTAGGACCTTTGCGCCGCCAAAACGAGGAACCATTGGAATTTTCCTACTTTAGTCAAACTTTCCCTGCGGCTGCCACTTTTTTTTCCAAGGCGCTCCTCCCTCACCCGCCCAAGCGGGGCGCCATACAGACCAGACACAAGTTAATTACCATTAGCCCAGTGCAGCATCCACTCTGCAGGCCCCCTGTAGGCCAACGTCCCTCTTGGACTGATGACACTGAGCTCTTTGCCGAATAAGAGCCATGAAATGCCGCAATAAACAAAAAAAACCCTGCACGCTGGACTTGCGCCCCGCTTCCCCGCAAACACTAGACACAAACCGATAGCCACCTCGGAAATCGAAAAGCGTGAGTGAAGCGTAACCGGAGGGCTCTGACGACATCACTTTTGAGTTGCGTCCACGGCCAAGATGCATGCCCGCTGACTCCGATGCAGGTCATGGAAATGGTACATTCCATTCGCGGGCGCTTTTTCTTGTCTGTCCGGGCGTACGTACGGCACAGCGGGCATAACCCCGTTGGTAGAGTGGCCGCTTGTAATCGGAAGGTTACTGGTATGATCCTCGGAGGACCGCTGCTCCATAGTGTCCTTGAGCAAGAAACCAGACCACCCGATTGCTCCCGGTGAGAAGACTGGCACCTTACATGACCGTGAATGCATGAAAGTGTCTCACATGCAAGTTGCTTTGAATCAAATGAATTGTAAATGAATGAATTGAAGACATTTGCCAAACAAGTATGGCAAGATCACAACAGTGTCGATAATCGAGAGTTTCCAGGCCTGCATGCAAACAGGAATGACAGTGGAATATCCATTTGTGGTGTAAAACAGCTTAGTTGGATAACGGCTTTTTCGAGTAAGGGCAAAAAATATATATATATCGCATGCCGATATATGCAGCCGCTGCAAACCGTCTGAGTCTCGCTTGTGTCATTAGACAGAGAAAAAGGAATCTAAGGCTAAGTTTTGAGGAAGAGGCTCCGGTTACTTGGAGCAGGTGGTGATTCAGCCGGTGTCCTCATTATCTGACTCGGTGGCTCGACTGCTGCAGCCATGAGTCCTCAGCCGTCTTGACCTCGGGGCTTGTGGCTTTTGAAATACCCATTTTTCTTTCCAGCTGTGACAGTTTTCCCTCTTTTGAGGTTCCGAGCTCACTTTCGCGTGTCTTTCATTTTTGCATTTTAGGCCGCCTTCCGGAGTATGCTGCTGCCCAGGCAGGGAGAGTGTGGCGGCACGCTGTCGGAAAAAAGGGCAACTTATTCACCGACACGCACCTCTCTTAAAGGGCCGCTCTTCAGCCACCGCAGTCAAAGCAACATGAAAACTTTTTGTCCGTACAATTCGTCAAAAGGGGTCATAATCCTGCGCCGCTGCTGAGAATTATTAACTTGGATTAGTCTCCCCCACTCAATCAGTCAAAGCCTCCCCTGACAGATCTGCATTGATCAGGACCCCCTCCGCCCAGATGTTTTAGAGACTTATTGCATATTAATATTTGGTAATTATTAATGATGCTTTGTGCACAAGGAATTTGCAAAACATTTCTCTTTACATCGAGGGCCAAATTAGTGAACATGTTTTTTTTGTTTGTTTGTTTGTTTTTTCGTGCACATGCATGCTGAAACATGTTTTTACTCTGAAACTTGAGCTCGTTGTGGACTTTGCCAGCCACAGCCGTCCAGGCGCCAGTGAAGAGGAGATCATAGTTCAGCAATAGAAGGAGAATATATGCTTTGGCCAGGGTTCAATGCCATTAAACTCGGACGATAACTCAAATGTATTAAAAATTTTATTATATACTAAAATTATCAGCATATATCTATCTATATATAATACCTCAGGAGGCAATAAATACTCTCCCGGGAAACACAAAAGAGATGAAGAGGCCAAACTCCACCCACCTCTTGCACACTATTACCATTTCAGAACTGGGAGATCTGCACAATTGTCTCTGAAATTTGACAAGTGGCTGGTTATTTTGTCAAGTTTTCAAAACTGTTGGCGCTATTTTGTTCATGCAGACCACAGATACATGTAACATCGACATGTCTGAAGGAAAATAGCATTTCGTAAAATCTCCAAATGTGGTATAATGATTTAACTGGCAGCCGTGCCAGGGCCTGATTGATTGATTGAAATCTTTATCTTTACTTTTTCGATTGAAATCTTTATTTCGAACATGAGACAGCATTGAAAACAAACAACAACAACAAAAACATATTTATCTATTATAAGTAATGTAAATAAGAAAACAAAAAAGCCCTAAAATAAAAATAAATATGAAAAGAAATGCATCTGTCATCATTAACATGCTCGAAAAGGAGTAGGAAGAAGTAAAAACTCGTAAATTTGGTTTTGATACCAGGTGATACCAGGCCGATAGTGCTGATACCAGGCCGATATTTCTGATAGTATTAATACCAATACACAAAACACTGTTTCAAAGACAAATAAGAGCAAACAACTCAGTATATTAGAATTATTTATTTTGTCATTATAAAGTGAAAGGGCATGAATTTTTGATGGCCAATCAAAGTCTACACCATTAAACATTCCCCTTTCCTTCAGTCTTAAACCTAAAAATCAAAAACGGAAACGCCAATTTGTCCAACAGTTAACGACAAATACTTGCAAAACCGATGACATCCCCACCAGCTTCAGCCCGACTTTGCCTTTCGCGCCACTCATGCGGCGAGCACCCGTTAGTCTCGTCAGCGTGAATTTGTGAACTCGGAGCCTTTTATGGAATTCGCAGGCGCGTGAGTGGGCGACTGGTAAGTACGACGCTCCTCGAAGGCACCATTTTTCTCCCCGCAACATTACAGTGAACTTCAAGGACGCGACTCTTTGCTGGCGAGATGTAACATCATAAATGAGCCGTGTCGACAGGCGTACGCTATCGCAAATCGCGGGTGTTCTGAGAACGGCGGGACTGATTGATGAAATAAAAAAAAACGCGTTGACACGACATGGAGGAGAGAGGCTCAGAACCGCTCCCTCGGTTTCCAGCCAACGGATGCATGGAATCAGTCTTCAAAAGGAGCGTGGAACATCTGTAGTATTGATATTTTGGGATCAATCTGCCCGCCCTAAATTCTAACCCAAAGCTTTCCCTAAACCCAACCAGATATTGTTGATACATCAAAAACATTTTTTTTTCTCCAAATCACAGGATTTTCTTCCCTTCTTTTTCATGTACTCGCCCTCCCCAAAAATGTTCAAAGCTACCTCAAGATAAGAGTTAGGAACAACATGTTATGACCATATTATTTGTTTTATTCATAGGTACTGTCGGCTCTCCTTAGATGGACAGACGTGTCTATGCACCCAATGACATATGGCATAAAGTAGGCACTTTATATGTCAGGTTGCCAGTAAATGTGTTTCAGACGCCGCATTTATGGTGCAAGACTGCTACCATAAATAAGTCCAGCTGCCTTCTACTTAAAAGTGTGGTTGTGTTCAATTGTAGCTGAGATGACACGCTTGATTTATGATTATTATTGGGACTGCAATTTGTCCCTTGTGTTTTTTATCACCCCCACTCATTTGCATTCGGGTGCCAAAATATTAGGGATACCTCTCTATATATTCCGGTACAGGGTAACAGCGTCACAAATTGCAGTCTCATTAACAGTCGTTCAAGTATGTCAACACTCCTCTTCATCTCATCTCATCGTCTTACGTTTGTTCCGGTTCCGGGTCGTGCTGGATCCCAGCTGACAAGGGGCGAACGGCGGGGTCCAGATGACCACTCACCCTCACGCGCACACACACACCCACGGGGCAATTTAGAGGAGCCAGTTAACCTTAGCATGCTATTGAAGGTGGGAGGAAGCCGGAGAACCCCGAGAGAACCCACACAGAAACGACTGCAAACTCCACTTAGAAAGATCCAAGGCCGGGAATCCAACCTGCCACCTTCTTGCTATGAGGCAACAGTGCTAACCACCGCACCACCGTGTCGCCCCACCTCTCTTCAATAATTAAAAAACAAAAATAAATAAATAAACAAACATAAACATCAACATAAAAAAACTCCTCCTGAAGGGAGAATTTATTGCAGGGCTGTTAATTTTATAGCAAACAAGCAGGGGTCATAATGTTGTGGCTGAACATATGACGCGTCTCATGAAGCGAGTCGGATAAATCACACTCAACCAGCAGTCTACATCTGGTAACTCAGTCCTGCGTGTGCGCCTCCCCATTGCGTCTGCAGATAAGCGCGTGCTCGTAGTTCGGCTCGAACAGAGCAGCAACATGTGATACACATATACATGACTTTCAGTATCTTTTCTCGTAATGTTTTTATTAATGAGAATATTTAGCATTTGCCACGTGGAATTGACGCGCCTCAGGTGATTCGGCGGCGGCAGACTGTAAACGCCCCCCAGTGCGCATGTAAAGACGGACGCCGCGCTCATGTTCGAGACTCTTTTCACTTTGAAAAATGGGACTCCCCGGTGAGCGGACGGATGAGCAGGAAATCTCTCTGCCCCCTCACCACCTCCTCCGCCGCCCCCCCCCCCCGTTCCGAGCTGAGACGGCTGTCTCTTGGATCTCCGTCGCCGGGGCCTCACTGCTGCCACACGGCATTGATTAAATTTAGAGAATTGGCGGGCCCACTCTGCCAGGAGTCATCACATTACCATGCCGCCGCTCGTTTGGAAAACATATCGCTTTGAAAGATGAAATACAAAATGCCGCCGCCCCAATACAGCCCGGCCCCCCACCCCTCATCCCCCCTTCTCGACAGCCATATGTTCACAGCTCAGACGGAGACGCTCCGGATTGCTCACGGATGTCAGATTCAAAAGTGTTGTCTTTATGCAATATGGCAGTAATTATCCTGACCTTGCATCCCCCCATCACCAACCCCCACTCGACCCTCCTCACCCCCACCTCCTGCTCGTTGTGCTCTTCGCTGCGGCGACATGGGGCCACAGTAATGGCTCCCACATCATTTTCACCTTCACCGCTGCCATGCTGGGAATTCAAATCGCAGAAGGAAAGCGCAAAGGCGCAGATCGGCTCCCCAGATTAGCTGCTTATCCCGAATATCTCTCCTCTCAGCCTCCAAGGGCACCAATCAGAGAGAGAGTGG
This sequence comes from Dactylopterus volitans, assembly GCA_901007715.1. NCBI lineage: Eukaryota > Metazoa > Chordata > Actinopteri > Syngnathiformes > Dactylopteridae > Dactylopterus > Dactylopterus volitans. The sequence goes on from CAAKHG010036774.1 coordinate 19,172, forward strand.
TGGGGGAGAAAGAAAAAAAAAGAAAATGAATTAAAAAAAAAAAAAACCAACTCCCCACCTTTTCCTCAAACCCCTGTGTCTCTAAATTCTGGGAAATATGAAATAATGAAAGATAAAATTTTCACTTACGGGCATTTTTTGCTGAAGTGCCACATTAATTGTTTCGGATGGGAGGCAGCAGAACTGTTGCTCAGAGGCTGCGTGTTTGTTGATGTCACAGGCTTTTAATTTTATGATAGCACTAAAACAGTTTCGGGGCATCGCCGCCGCTTGACTCTTGAATAAACCGAGCCGTGTACATATTTTAAAACAGTAATCATCCGAGCGTTTGATTTTTTTTTTTTTTCCCTCTCTGTAATAACGTTTTGGGGTATTTATTGGAAAATTATCATCGCGGTTAATTGCCCAGATTTGCCGTCCTCCGATTGGCGCGCGCTTGGCCTACCTGACGGGAGAGCAAACAGCCATTTTTCATGTCCGCGTTTGCCTTTGCCCCTTTTTATAGATGGGCGGCCACTTTGACTGAAAGTATGGAGTTAATTACACGACTCATTGCTCTCCGTCTATACCTTGTGGTTTCTTATTAGGGAAATCCAGCATGTGTGCACTGATTACTTATAAAGTTATTTGTTTACAGGACATAAATTACGCCGCCACCGAATCTACCCAGGCTGCTCTGCTGAGTGCAAGTCGTGATTGCCGCTGCCGCCTCGCCGACTGCCTGCGATGACTGATCAAGCATTTGCAATGACTGGCACCGGATTTGGAGCCGATCGGTCGGGGGAAGAAAAGAAAAAAATCGTCCGGTTCAATGCTGAGACGGCCGCTCGTCCCCTACCACCCCCCCTCAGGTTTGCCAGGTCATTAATCTGCCTCTAATTACGACAGCGTCCGTCGCCGCACTCCGTCCGGCTGTCAGAAACCCATTAGAAATCGTCTCGGATTGAGTGAGGCGTTTGACCCATCACTTGCGCGCGCACACCCGGGTTACCCCACCCATCACGTCGCCGCCGCTGCCGCGAGACGGCCTGTTAATCTTTCTGTCGCCAGCAGGCAGGAGACAAACGCTCACCGTCGCCGGGACCTTTAAATGGGAAGAAGTGGCAGTCCAAACATGGCGGCCGGAAGGCATCAGCCAGGTTTCCCCAAAATAGACGACATAAAAAAAAAAAAAAATAACCGTGTAATTGATCAATGGGCAAATTAACAATCTATTATCAACTGTTATTTTTATATAAAAAAGCATACGGCTGGAAATATACAGACACAACAAAAACCTGCCAGACATACGCGCAAAATGTGTGGAAAGCAAAGTAACGCTGCTTTATTGTTTATGGCAATGTGGAAATAAAATCAGAGGGAGGGGGTCAGAGCAACACTTGGAAATATAATCTCAAAACAAATTATATTGAACCCGACACTTCGAGAAAAGTGAAAGAACGTTCATATTGGGAAAAAAAAGACTCATAGACCAGACAAATGTTAATAAGCCTCCCACTGGAAAGAATAACATATATATTGAACCATAAAAAAAGCATGTATATGAGAACATGTGGAGACCTTTCATTGATTATGTAAAGAACTCAAACAGGCGGACCGTGTAGTTTCCGTGGTTGTGAATATTTTATTTATTTATTTTTTTTTAGCTTGTCAAGATCTTGTTATTAAGAGAGTGTGACATTTTATTTCTTATATGCGTATTGTACTCTAATGTGTGTAGATAACGTAGTTTAAACAGAGAAGCCTTGTTGTGCACTGTTTCTTTATACGTCTGACTGTTTGTAACTCAAATCTAAAAAAATTCAATTCAAAATATCGTGGAAATCACAATATTACAGTAAATCAAGGCAGTTGAAACTAGACACATAAACTGGTAAAAAGCCAAAAAAACCAACAAAGAAAAGGGTGGCTGACCTCTGACCTCCACACTCATTAACAAGACAACATTAGTTAGCATGTTTTACACGCAAATTTAAAAAAAAAAAAAGAGTGAAACAAATCAAATAATTTGTTTAAAAATATATCCTACTTGGAACTGATAGTTTTTCCCTAAAATGTAACTTGAATGCATCCTGATGTCGAGCTGGATGGAGGCGGAGAGGCGCGAAAGTAACTCCAGTTGTTGCTTTCGAGTGGGCGGAGCTTGTCAGCGCGCGCCACCCAGCAGGTGGAAACAGCCGCTCTAATTGGATCCAAGCTGCTTCATGTTTACTCCGCATCTCTACAGCAGCTGAGTGGTCAGTTTTTTTTTTATTGGTAGCACCCCCGTCTGGTTGCTGCCATGTAATGCAGTTTTTTGTTTTTGTTTTGTTTTTTTGCTTCGCTTTAAGACGGATGCTACACCATGAGAAAGATGATGGGGAAAATGATTGTTATTATTATCATTATCGTTATCTCAAAGTTTTCAATTATAACAAACTATTCAATTTATTCTGGAAAATCAATAACAATAAAAATACTTAAAAAATAAAAAACAACCCAGTTCATCGATATCTCTCAACCGTTGTTCCCAGATGTTGGTACGGAGCTACGTTACAGCCGGCTCATAAACCCAGAGAGATGATGTTATACTGTATGTAATCCATAAAAGGCTGCCAGAGCTTAAAAAAATGCATCATTTTTGTTTTCTATGTGTGATTTTCTCCCATGTCACACTGCGTATGATTTATGAAACCCATTTTGATACAGAGAGGTGGGGGAGTCTGACACTCAAGTTAATGCAATACACTTTCTGGATACAGTGAGAGCTCCGTCAATGAATTTTCTAGAGCTCTGACTTAGTTTCATATTTGTTTCATTTCCCAGGAGACAGCGCTGGAGATCTAATGGAATTGGTGTATCCATTATTTTAGTCGGCGTATCGCATAAATCAGCCAACATGCTGGAACTTTAGGACATGTAGCCCCAGTAACAGTTCATCCGAAACACATATTCGGAGTGATAGATTCATATCGGTGTCATTTTTTTTTTTTTTGAGCGGCTGGGGGAAAAATGATGAAGAAAACTGCAGTTGACCTATTGAAGTTGCCGTTCTGAACACGGGCAGGACCATCGATGTCCGCTCAAGTCCTCTTGTTCCATGTGTGGTTTGTCTTGGATGTTATTCCGCCATTGTTGTACGTACCTTGTCATCATTTTTGATGCATTCATGCTCACTCGGCTGGATATATGAAGAGTGATGGAGGTGTCAAGCTGGACCGGGGGCGTGCAACTGGTCCGTGAAAGGGGCCGGCGTGGCTGCAGGTTTTCATTCCAACCAAGCAGGAGCACGAACGCACTGGCCCAGAACCGGCCCCCTTTCATGGACCAGTTGCCCACCCCTGGTCTAGACTGATCTCTATACCGTTACCTAGTGTATATAGCAGGGAACTCTACGTGATCTGGGTTGGACAAGAGGTGGATGGACTAAACCTCTGCGGCAGGAGACGGGTATTCAACTCCTATTCCTACCGTGACCTTTGTTTGCATTAACTTTGCCATTTGGACCAAAATGCGGAGCAGGAAACGGGGTAACGTTCCATAAACGTGCAAAAATGACTATTAACATTGGTTATAATAGCCATTTTAAATGGTTTTCTTTTGCCAGGGCTATGGCTAAGGTCTGGTTAGGCATAGGGGAAGATCACGGTTCGGGTTAAACGGCACGTACGATGGTTAGCTAACGTTCGTCGTCATGGTTGCAGTAGCGGCGATCTGGCTAGGGTTAGGGGATGATCGTGATGATCATGGTCTGTAAAACACAAGTGTGAGATGGGGGTCTAACCTGTGTCTAAGTACAACTTCCTAAGTACTCATCCACTATCGCAGTCTTCCTCCTCGCATGGACTTTTTTTTTTTTTGCTATCTAGATACAGCACATCACCCGAGTTCCACCTTTGCATTGGAATGGAAATGCACATAACTCGAATTTGCAATTCAAAGTGCAGTATGGGAGCATCGTTTTTTTTTGTTTGTTTGGTTTTTTTTGGGCCCTGGGATACGGCAGCAGGCAAAACAAGCGGTTTCCGGGCTACTTTTCATTTCCCGACTCAAGGCCAATTTTGAAAATACAATCAAGACCTGCAATCACAGGTGGAGAGCTGCTAACACTGCGTGCCGGCCATTAGGGAGTTGAAATTGAGGTATAATTTCCTTCATTCTTTTATTTATTACGGTTTGGCCTCCAAATCAAATTGGGTGGATTATCCCCTCAGTGATAAGACATTCAGAGATGCCGCCTGACGCCTTCTCAGGACTGCATTACCGGTGCGCTGATGAGCAGAATTCAATAGTGAAGGAATAATGTAATTTTAACGGTGATGAGAAATTCCTCAGAGGCAGGCACGACAATGAAAATATTAGATATTAAAAAAGGCGACGTTTGTTTTGTATCAGTTGTGTTCCATACACCTGATCTTAAATTTGAGGGCCAGAATTTTTTTTTTGTTGTAAATAATAGCAAATATGACACATACATTAAACAGCCGTCCCTTAAAAGACGCTCTGCTCATAATCAGGCGTTACGACTGCGCCGTCTTTTAGCGACATACAGCGGCCGCGCCGCGATTTCCTCCCTGTTTACATGCGAAACAATCACGCAGACAGGAAGCGAGACGCGGCGGCACACCTCTCTCTCTCTTTCGCGCGTGCGGCCTCATTCGGGCTTGCAGGAGCCGCCTGAGGGGACGAATGGCCGCCGCACTGGATGTGTCAGCGGATCGCGAGGCGCCGACGACTCTTCTCAGTGAGAAAATAACCAGGTTTCCTCAGTTCCGTTTATTTTATTTTTTTGAGTGAAATGATCTGGCGGGGTTAAGTCGATCGCAAATGTGTTTATTTAATTCAAGAGAATCTGTCGGTGGCAGCATAGCCCGATCAGCCATGACGTTATCACCCCCTCCATGTTTGCCATGGAATAGAGTGCAACAGCCCTGCAATAAATTCTCCCTTCAGGGGGAGTTTAATGTTGAATTATTAAATCTGTTTGCGAGTTGCTGGCGTATTTTAATAATTGTTATTGGGGCTGTAGTCTGTGATGCTGTTGAAGGGCACCAGGCTGTACTGAGGGGCGTCCCCAAAGTTTTGACACCATAATCCAAATGAGCGGCAAGGCCAAAATATTAAGGACACCCCTAGGTAACAATAACGATAACAGCCATTCAAATATGTCAACACCTTGCTCAAAATGAAAATTCAGCATAAAGCTCCTCCTGAAGGAAGGAATTTATTTCAAGGCTTTTTGCATTATGTTCTATGGCAAAACGCGCAGTGGTCATAATGTTATGGCTGATCGGTGTATATCGATGAGAGAGTATAATGATACAGCCAAAACATCCTCCTTTGCGATAATTATGTTAAATTACGCACAAACACTGTTAAGGTCTGGTCAGACACATTAATTTACTTGATGTGACTGGTCAATTAAAGAAAATAGATGCATAGCAATCAACGGTAATTTTAGTATGTTATCTAATTGATATTAAAGGGCGAAACGGGCTCCGCTTTCATCAGTCTCTGGAACAGCTGGCGAGTCTTTGGGCGACGATGCCACAACATATCGGGCGGCGCCATTACAGCGATATGAAAAATCCTGTTTATGGAGGTTGATGTAAGTAGCGGCGGCCATCAGTGGCTCCGACAAACAACGACAACAATGACAAAATAAGAGAAGGGAGCTATGACCATGAATGGACCTCTGAGAGGCTGCGAGCTGTAGGCATCCAGTGGAAGCGAAACGAGCTGAGTCACGATGAGAGCCTGTGAAAGCACCGTAATTGTTTGGATGAGGCAGACCCGAGTCATCACTGCTGCACTGCTGCAGTTTTTTTTTTTTCTCCCCCCCCCACTCGCTGAATACCTTGCTTTCACTCTCATTTCTGGCTTTCTGGCATTATTGTGTCAGATGGGGAACGCGAAGGCATTCCCGTGATTAGATCGACAGCAAACAGCGCCCCTGCGTGATCTAATCTGCGGCGTTTCATTAGCTGACTGTCAGTCAGTCCCCCCCCTCCCCCACCCCGAAAGCTAATGCGCTTTGTACAGTGGCTTTTCATCTTCGGCGGGATCGAGTCTGAACTTCGAGTGGGAAGTCTTGGAGAACACAATGACTGGAAGAATTTGCTCAGAATTTCGTCACAGGGAGCAACGCCGGGTGTGAGGACGCCGTGTGAATACGGCGCGGGAATAACGTAGGGGACACAAGATCGCGGCTGTGTGCTGCTTTGCCAAAAATAATGAATGACGTGCACCGATCAGCCATAACATTATGACCACTGCATGTTCACCATAGAATATAATGCAACAGCCCTATGATAAATTCTCCTTTTGGGAGTTTTATGTTGATCTTTTAATGAGTCGGTTTGAGTGAGGTGCTGACATATTTGAATTATTGTTATTGAGACTGTAATTTGTGATGCCGGTGAACATTACTGGGTTATACAGAGAGGTGTCAAGAATATTTTGGTCATCCCACCCATATGCCTTAGTGTGCCAAAACATTTTGGACACTTAAATTCCACATAAAACCCCTTCTGATGGGAGAGTCTCTTGCAGGGCTGCGGCATTATATTCTTTGGTACACATGAAGTGGTCGTAATGTTATGGCTGATTGGAGTATATACATACATGTATTGTAAATGAGAAGGAAGGAGACTACACTGGAAAGTTGTGTTGAATTTTGATTGATACTGCTTGAGAGAGGTGTTAGGACATATTCGAATGATTTATTATTGGGACTGCGATCTGTGATGCTGTTGAACTGTACTGGTTTATACTGAGAGGTGTCCCTAATAATTTGGCACTCAAGTGCATAGCGTAGGAGTGGGGAGATCAAAATATTAGGGACAAACTACAGTCCAAATGAGAATCATTCAAATAAGTCAATCAAATCAGATTCAATCAAAATTCAACATTAAACTCCTTGTGAATAGAAATTTTATTGCAGGTCTGTTGCATTATATTACATGGTAAAAATACACTGCTCATAATTATTTTTTTTATCACTGTATCACTGTATTTTTTTATTTTACACCTGCTAGATTACGCTGTTCGGTTTTTATGTCAGCCATTTTCTTCAGTCAATAAAACTAAAATGATACATAAAATGATGCAAAATAAAATGAAATAAAATAAAGACGGGGATGGGCTCAACTTTTGCCCCGCGCCTTTTCACCCTCACGCTCACCTTCTCGCCGTCTTTGCCGTGACAAGCAGGGCGCGCGGGAGTCGCGTTTCTGGCGCGGCGTCTCCTGATTGCTCCTCCAGGTTCCTCCTCAGCCAATCAGGGCGTGTTATTCCGGGGAGCTTGGCTGGCGAGGTGTTCGCGGGCTAAACAGCCGCCACGCAGGATTATCCCGAGCTCAAGGCAGACGAGCGACGCCGGTCTCAGCTCACTGTCGGGATTGAAAAAGAGAAAAGAGACGGCAAGGGGCTAGTTTATGAATTGTGGATGGGCATGGGGGAAAAAAAAACAGACAATTCTTGGTGAACAAAAACACCCCTGGGCTCTCTTCAAAAAAAACCCTCAAGCCTCAAAACACTTCTAGTACAATCAAAGAAATGGATTGCAATTTTTTTATGGTGACTTTTTCTTCTGATATTATGGTTTGTAGTACTTTTTCCAAAAAAAAATAAAATAAAAAAAAATTATACGCTTTTTTGTTGCATCAGTGTTATTTGCTGCCAAAACTGTCCGACTACATGAAAGTCTTTTTATTTTATTTATTTTTTTACTACTTTACAAGACAAAAGGCAAAAAAAAAGGTTGTAAAGACCCAATGTGGGTTCAGCTTTTTTTTTTTCTACAATAGCAACGCACCGGGTATGAAGATGGACGTGAAGATTGGGAGATGTGCAACCTGCTTTAAATATGGATCAGTGGCTTGATTTAGTGAGGAAGTATCTATCTAACCACTGACCAGCACCAGCAAGTGCACACGCACACACACACACGCACAGACTCACACTCGGGCCACCCCTCTTATAAATCTTCGCTCATTAATCATTTAGAGGAAGCAATTTGTGGAGCACCTGTCCCAAGCAGAAGGCCATTAGGATTTTCGATGGAAGGAGCACAGAGGGTCTAATGGCTTTTCAGTGGAAGTTATTGGAGGACATATTGCATTCGGTGCTGCTCATAGCCACTAGCTTTAAGAAAAAGGGTGCTGGAGCTGCAAAGGAAGCAGGAGGGGAAAAAAAGAAAAGAAAACCGACTTCAGTCAGCAGATTTGATCAGGTGAATTGGTGAATTCTCGGAGATGCTGATGAAGTGGATTTTCAAAAAACTTGTTTAGGTTCAGTGGCCCTCAGCTGGTCCGGCTTCGAAAAGATGGAGTAGCTTGAACCTGCAATGTTTCAGAATACCACAGTTTGCATCAGGAACAAAAAAAAAAAAAAAAGCTTAAAAATATACCAAAACAACCAGCAGGTGGCGATGCTAGGGCAGGAAATATTCACTATTTTTTACACTCAATTTGCATCTTAGCTTTCAAGAGTATGAGTGTAACTGCAGCTGTGACAACCCTGAATCAGTGGATGTCAGCCCTCTATTACTAATATTCAATCGATGATACTTAATAAGCCATTGAACGTGCAGGCTGTTACAGCATAACATTACACTTCAGTAACTTCAGCCTTTTTTTTAACAGACTCAGCTGTGTTTTCATGCGCAATTATGAAATTAAAAAAAGTCCAACTACTTACTCAGTGTAAGAAAATCCACTGAACTTAGCATATGAAAACAAACTTTGCTGCCCTGCGTCCAAAATTCCATACTTCCACCCTGATGAGTATGCAAAAACGGTATGTGAGATATTTTTAGTGCGTCCGAAACATGAGTATGTACACAATAGTACGCACTATCCATACTCATTCCAGAGAAATCTATTAGTATGGATTGATGGACACTAGCTAAGCGGAAACTCCCCACAATGCAATGCGGCGATGTTTGGTAGCTAAGGTAGACGGTCGAGAGTGGGGCGGTGCGCAGCTGCGTTGATAGGAGTGGTCACCATGGTAACAACCATGGTAATAACGTTCCCTCCCAACGGCAGGAAGTGCCGCGTGTGCTCTGAGTAGTACGTCCGAATTAATGCATACTACTGATATTTATTCAAAGGTGTGCCGAACTTAAATATACTTTTTGAGTATATACTGTGTAGTATGGCATTTTGGACGCAGGGCTGTGCTTCAATGCTGTGAAACAGCGGGTGTGAGTTGGCATTACGGGGTATTATCGCCACCTACTGTTAAGGAGTGTGAAAGATGGCACTCCCATGCATTAAAAAAATCACCTTCAAAATAAAAGCACAGGAATTTTTTCTTAACATTTTTTTTGTTTTTTTGGCCTAGGCAAAGGACCACGACTCCGTTAAAATGGTTATTTTAGTCTCTAAATTAGGTTACTCCCATGTACCCTGTTATCAAGCTCATTAGAAATCATCATCATATGCTAATTGATCAGAATGACTGAATGATATTTCACGTTCAGGCTCGCACTTTTACTTTGAGCCGCGTACCTTAGCACTCAGCCACGCTTACACACATATCACATGTATGACTGGCCCAAATGTTTTACTTACAACTGGCGCTAATCAGCTAAATTAGCAGCTACCTGCGCAATCAAGTATTATCTGTATGACCAGCATATTGTAATCAATCGGCGGCATTTGTATAATAATCCCGCAATAATGCAATCAATTGCAACTGTATATTCCCCCCATTTAATAATCGTTGCCGACGATCAATGCAGATTGTGGGAGTGATTGCACATGATTGGATGGAAGCGTCGGAGGTCGGGGGGTTGGGGGTTCTCACAGTAAGCAAGACCTGCGTTTTTTTTTTTTTGCTCTCGCTTGCATTGATTATTGGTGACCTCCCATATGCGGGTGTGATTATGTTGAATATTGCATGCATCACATTTTTTTTTTTAAAGCTTATCAGTTGTACTCGTAGAAACCCCAGAATTGTCATGATTTGTGGAGCTTATCAGTCATGCCGGGGTAACAGGAAGCCTGCTTGGGCGTGATGAAACAACCAGTGGAACACAGGAACACGAGGCCGCATGGTGATGGATGGGTTCCCGGAACATAAGCCCCCCCCCACTCCACTCCCCATCATCTCTTTAGAAATGGATGCTGAACATCGGGAGGGCCGCGGAACCCATAACCTTTAAGACCAAAATGTTTGTACACATCACGCATCTCTAAACCCCGCTCTCGTCTTTCATCGCTCTCTGAGCTGGCGATTCCGGAAGCACGACGGCGTAAAGTCCTCTCATAGGTCGATTTATGCTCTGAACCAGCCAGGTTCTTTTGACAGCGAGCAAAAAGGCTGGGGAAAAAAAACAAAAAAAAAACCTTGAGCGGGCGCTTATCTATCGCAGCTTGAATGTGATGTGCGGCGGACGGGCTGCATTGTTTACACAGAACTGAAAAGAAAAAAAAAATAGATAAAAATCTCATTCAAGTAAACATGCTCGCTGTCAACACCGTTAAAGATGGATGCTCTTTTCTCCTTTTCTTTTTTTTTTCTTCTTTTATTTGGCATTGGATAGAGCAATCAACAACTCATCATGGGCATAAAGCGATGATCCTGGACCTCATCAGGTGAAGGGCATTTTGTCAATACTTGTGGGGGGTTTAAAAAAAAAAAAAAAAAAAAAAAAAAAAAGTGCTTGCTCCTCATTGCTTTGATTATAACGGCCAAATTCGTTCAGATTCTCATTACCGATTCCGCTCTTCCCCTCGGAGGATTATCCTCGGTGGGGCGGTTGGCCGTCGCTCCGGTGGCTCTGCATTTGCCGAAGGGCGGTGGGAACCCCCCCCCGGGGAGCCGTGCGGCGGTACAGTATCAGCCTGAGCAAGGGCAAGACCCATCGATATTAGCCTGTAATCTTATCTGATAGAGACAAGCCCAGTGCTGAATCACCTCAACTCGGAACGGGCTGCGCGATTAGCGATGCGCGGCGCGTCGCCCCCCCGCCCCCCGCCCACTCCTTCCGCCCCCATTAATATGGATCGCCCGTGCAGCCGTTACCGACTTTTCCCTCTACTTTGCAGTATGTAAAAGTTGCGCCGGCTGAAGCCAACGCGGGGGAATTCAGATCAAGCGCGATCAGGGCGGAGTAAATAGGATGAAGTGGAGGCGGGGCTCGCGGTGTTTGCGCCGGACGGCAGCGAGCGCGACGGCAGCGAGCGCGACGCCGCAGCGGCGGCGCACTCGGGTGTCAAAAGGTCCCGCCGAGCAGGTTTGCGACCACAGTCACGGGCGGAGGCTGACATAATCCCGCTACACTCACCTCTGACCCCTTATTAGTCATGCATTTAGACCAAAGAGGAAGCGGGGGGAACGGGGGGGAGTGCAGCCGCCGTACTGTAAGATAAATGAATCATGCTACAATTACTACGCAAGAGTAATGAGCTGCGTTTGCTTTCGCCGGCTCTGCAAACGCCTGCCTTTCATGATTAAAAGTTTTCTGTCCCCGACTTCTCACCCCCATTAATTTCGGCGCCTCTCTCGGCATAGCAATGGAGGAGTTGCCCTCGACACACCAACTTTGTCATTCATCTTCCCTCTTGTTAAACACTATTAATTGTCACGCACATGTACGATGAGGCGTTGTTTATTAATCCCCATCCTGTGCCCATTAGGCCCGATCAAGCGTCCCCAGACAAATGGTCGTCCGCTTGACGGCTCTTGTCGTCTAATGAGGGACGCATGCATGCACGTGTGTGTGTGTGTGCGCGTGTGTGTGTGTTTCCCTTAACACGGTGTGAATATGACCCTTCAGGCACCCATTCATCACATGCGGCTGAGTCCCTCTCCCGCCCTCGACCAATCGGCGCAAGCCGTCCGCGTGACACCGCGTTGCGCGCGTCTCCGGCGATGACGATAATTCACGACACGGAAAATTAAAGAATTAAGCAATCAAGTCGGGGCAAAAGATGCTAATTATGATTTGAAATGTGTATGAAAGAAGGGGATTTGTGATCAGCCTATCATTAGTCAAGATGCTGCCATTCGATGCTTCCACACAGCAATTATCATCCCAGCAATTATGATCGCTCCTCAGACCCGGCAGGCTACCGATACTTTGTGGGCGGAGCCTGAAAAACTTATCGTATTTTCATTGTTTGAAAGACAGGATAAAGGTGCTTTACCTTTACAGGTGAAAACAGCCTCAAAAAGATGATAAAAACTGATCGGTGGTCAAAGACGGCGCTGGGCTGACAGGTTTGATAACAGCGACTCAAATGGGGTTTTTTTTCCCCCGCGGACAAGTCGGGACAGGCGAGCGCAGGAACGTGGGCGGAGCCAGCGCGGGAAGCCCTCACGTTCTCGGCTGACGTGTTCCGCCAGGAATGCCGATGAGCGCTGGGAATTTCACGGCCCAACCTTTTGCCACGGCGGAAGGTGGAATCTTTTCTTTTTTTTTTTTAAGGCGAAGACGTGGAAACTGCAGCTCCTCCCTTGGGGCATTAACCCCTCCCATCCCGAGATAAATAAGTGAAAAGAGTTTATCCATCAAACTTTCATGGGTACCTCTGGCAAACAAACTCCGTAATCTCGCCTCCACCCAACCCACAAAACAGTCATTTTCCGATTCTTCCTCTTGGTTGTTACCGCGGATCATCAACCAGCAGGTTAATGCCTATGCATCCATATTCATGAGGTGCGTTGCATTGATCACGTACTGTATGTATGTGGGCGTGCAGGCTGCGGAACATGCGGCTGATTCCGGTTCCGTGTGGACGCTCACATATGGTTATATAAATCAGATTTTTTTTTTTTTTTTACCCACGCCATTTCCAGCTACCGGCGGCGCATACGGACGCAGCTTTTCATAAATGAGACCCCCGATGAGGCCGATGGCCTTTGTGAGGTTTGACCAAAAGGCAAAGTGAGAAAAACACCACTCGACCTTTCGTGTGCGGCGTTCTACCGGCGTTTTAGACACTCAACAGACATAAACGCAACACTTTTGTTTTCACTCCCGTTTTTTACGAGTACAAGTCAAAGACCAAGGATTTCCTCTGCCTCCGCGCCGCAGGTGAGGAAAGTCGATGATTAAACTTGTGATTGTTGCGCAGCTCCGAAAAAAAAGGACCCCTCTAAAACGTGAGGTTCTCCCGTGCGGCGCGGGTGCCGCATGGCTTTGAGGGAGCGCGTGATTGGCCTGCCAAGTCCACCGGAGCTGTCGCCCGTGAGCTGAATGTCCATCTCGCCGCTGACGGCCGACCCCCCCCCTCCCCAACGTCGTTTCAACGTCCAGAATTTGACGGTGCAACTGTTTAGACAGCATGACTGCAGAATTTCCGCGCAATCGGCCGGAAACTGTCTCAGGGAGGCTCACCTGGGTCTTTGTGGGCTTCGCCGGGGTCTTGACCTGCACCGCATGTTCACCTTCACAGATCAGTCCCGGTTTTCCCTTCATCGGGGTGGGTGGTGGGCGGGGTTGTGGTGGGCGGGGTTATTGTGTGGACAGGCAAGAGCCAAAAACAACAAACACTGGTGCATCTTACTAATGGCAATTTGAACGTGCAAATACCGTGAAAAGATCCTCAGGCCCACAGTTGCGATATCCCTCCGCCACGGTCGCCCCACTGCCGTTGCGTGATGACGAACAGCCCCGTGCTGCCAAGATCTCATCTCATCTCATCTCATCTCATCTCATCTCATCTCATCTCATCTCATCTCATCGTCTTCCGCTTATTCTGGTTACGCCCAGCTGACAAGGGGCGAGCGGCAGGGCGAGCGGCGCGGTCCACCCTGGACCAGTCGCCAGCTCCTCGCAAGGCCACATGAAGGACAGACAACCACTCACACTCTCACACACACACCTACGGGCAATTTAGAGTAGCCAATTAACCTCGGCATGCTTTTTGGGAAGGTGGGAGGAAGCTGGAGAACCCGGAGAGAACCCACGCAGACACGGGGAGAGCGTGCGAACTCCTCATAGAAAGATCCCAGCCCGGGAATCCAACCTGCGACCTTCTTGCTATGAAGAGTAACGGATCTTTGTGGCTGATCCCACTTGCCACCATCACAGCCAACCGCATTTTAGTTTGCTGGTGTGTCATGAGTCCTCACCGGTTTCGCTGGCCTTTCCTCAGCACATAAATACTGACTGTGACATCAGCACAGTGCCAGTATGAGAGGATAGTTCCAAGGTAAGGCTACACGAAGCACAGCGTTGCATTAAGTCCGTCAAAATAACATGACTATCATGATGTTATGGAAATGGACTGCAGTTATTGAGTGCTTTTCTACCTTTGATAGGTAGTACTTTACACTACACCACATTCACCCATTCACATACACACTGATGGCTGAGGCTGCCATGCAAGGCATCCTCCTCTTGCTCAAGGACACAAGGACACTCATATTAATGTGTTGGTTTTATTTTATCAGTGTTCGCCGTTAGCTCCGTTAGCTCCTGCGCTAGGCTAACATTTGCTAGTTTTTCTTGTCTTGCTGTGCCGAATTGCCGCGCCTGCCTGACTGATCAGTGGGTTTTCATGCCGTACGCAGGTACCTGTTTTTGGTTATTGTGTTGCATTTATTATCATTTGTTAACGTTCATGGCCAGTATGAGAGGATCGTTCCACGCTGTGCCGAATTGCCGCGCCTGCCTGACTGACCAGTGGGGTTTCATGCCATTGAAGCAAGAAAGAAGCGATAATGCGGACTCACTACACACGCCACCCGCCGAGCATGTTTGGGATGCGTATGCAGCGAGTTCCAATTCCTGACAACATCCGGCAAATTTTCTTTCTATTTTTTACATGCACCGATATCTCGCAGGCCACAATCAATAACCTCATCAGCTCTGTGATGTGTTGCCCCTGCATCAGGCTGATGGAGATTTTAGAGCAGCCTTTCTTTATTTGTGTGCGTGTGCGTGTGCGTGTGTGTGTGTGTGTGTGTGTGTGTGTGTGTGTGTGTGTGTGTGTAAAAATGCCAAGTCACATCTGTGCAATAAGCTCGCCTTATAATGGGCATGTTTTTATGTCACACCTACTGAATGGATTATCTGGATCATCTCGGAAAATTTGGGAGCAAAATTTGAGAAAAAAAAATGAACATCAACAAGGTAGAGTGCTGCGTTTCTGCTGTTTGAGAGTTGAGCTACCCGATCGCGCCAGCGCGCGTGACCTCTGCGTTACCTCCTCAAGATAATGCGCGGCAGCGAGCTGCGCGCGCGAGGGGCCCGTTGAGCACATGCTGAGAGCACACGCTGCCCGTGCGGGGAGAGCGCTCGCGTGAGGACGAGGCATGACGAAAGGCTGGAGAGCGAGGGGAGCGAGCATGTTCTCAACATCTTCAATCGGTGGCCTACAAAAAAAAAAAAAGAAAAGAAAAGCTACCGAGTCTGTCAATTTCAATGAGACAGTCATGTGGCCTCCGGCTGAACCACCCAGTTACTCATCATCATTTTCCATCACTGGCCTTAAATTAGTGTGGCAGTTGTACTCCTATCTAATGCCCTCGCTAAACCCAACCAGACAGTGCTCTGCTCCCAGTCGCTATGGGTTCCCGTCAGATGGAGAAGGGAGCCAAAATATTTGCTCGGACACACACACGCGCGCGCGCACACACACCGACAGCACTGTGACCACATCTGCAGGGAGCAGCTAGCTAGCGCCACGAGCCCGAGCGCCGCGCTCCATGTCGGCAAATGCTGCATTTTAATAATGATCGTCGCCGGGGAGGTTATGTTTCCATCCACCTCTCTTGTTTGTTTGCCAGCAGGATTCTGCTACACACCCACCTCCCCCACTCCAAACACCACCCACCACCCCCTCTTTCCCATTCACTCTCTAACATCCGATATTTTAAATTATGCTTCATCGGGACACAGAACATTGACCCGCGCGTCGTCTGTTTCACTGCGAGCGCTTTTTTTTCCCTCGAATAAAATCATCAGCAACTAAAAAAAAAAAAAAGGGGGGGCCGCGAGGATCACACAGAGTGTGCGCTCGCATGAATTATCCATGTTCAAAAGAGAGAGCGAGAGGCTTTCTAGTCCCCTCACATTTGTCTACTCCTATACACTCGCCACAGACTTTATCATGAAAAGAAAAACACTTACATTTCTCCTTTCTTTTATGGAAATGTATTCAGACATACACTTGGTTGATGGCTTGAGTTTTAGATTTGCATATAACAGCGGAATGGGCTACTGGCCTTGATTGAGGTCTGTGCTCTCCAACTGCCCTTCTTGTTAAAAACGATAGAATTTTTTTTTTTCTTCTTCTTCTTTCTCTTTTGCTGCAGGCAGTTTGGAGACGCTCACGCTGCCACTCTCATACAGTTACTTTGGTGAAGCCAAAAATAATGCGCTGCGGAAAGATAAACCAGAGCTCAGACAAGTGCAGCCTGGCATGTCTCCATGTAATTCCTTTACTCTGCCCGACTGAATGTCTAATTACCTGTTTCTCTATTGATTTATTTGACCAAAAGTTATATCACGTAAAAAAAAAAACAGCCGTTGCGACACAAACGATGCACGGGTGAATATCACTATAAAGTGCCTGTGGTGTCCTCATCAGAATCATCCAGTCATCATGAAAATTGTAGCGGAATAATTCAACTCTGAGGTCTTATTTTGAATGACCAAAGATTTCCACACGTGTCAGTACAATAATATGTCTCTTAAAATGTGTTTCCTTCATTTTATACTATTTTTTTTACTTTGGATGTACGTGATTTTGGCATGTCCCACACCGATCTGCTAACTTAATAAGTGGTTAAATGATATTAAATCAAAAAAAACATTTTGACATGGTTTTATTGTCACAACAGGTTATTTGGTAGAACAGTTTTCATTTTGATCATGTATATTCTATTTTCATGCAAGTATTGAACATCTTGCATGTGTCCCTGAAATTGCTGTCCACCCTGTCATTTCGGGCTAACTGCCCCTTTAAGAAACCCGTTGATGTTTTCAGTGACATCACAACCAGCATTTTCTCTTCCTTTAACGGAGACTGGAACAGTGGCTAGTTGCAGAGTAAGTATTCACGCTTATGTTTCGCAATTTTCATCACATTAGGTGTGAATTAATATGTCAATTAATATAAAAACCTTTCAGAAATTTGAAATATACGTGTTAAACAGTCCGCTTGCTAACGGAATCACGGAATCATGCTAACATTAGCCAAAAAATGTCCATCCTGTCATTATCAGCCCTGTCATGGAAGGCTTACTGACAGGGTGGACAATGAAAGGGTGGACATGTTTGGACATGGTTTATGACACGAAATATGAAAAGTGAGACCAAGCAAGTGGAAAAAAAAAACCCACATCTCATCTTGCACGTACAGTTCAACAATAGATACGTTTTATTGACGCGGGCATGTGAAGTCGCGTGTGAAGGAGCTTCTGCGGCCGAGCGCTTTGTTTTGAAAATTAACTCGACCAAGCCGCTCGTGCTTTGGCTCCCCATCCGATCGATCTGCCGCGCGCCGCCTGACGCGGCTCTCGCCAAAAATAGACCTGCTATGTTTAGCGGCTGCGGGAATGTGGGACATGTGCATTGCGTGACACGGGCCGTCGCAGCTGGTCACCGCCGTCATAGTCAAACCGAGGCTCCTCTGTGGCGCGCGGAAGCCTCGCGCATCTTCACCCGGTCTAGTTTGTTCCCCAGCTGGTCAAAAAAAACCAAAAAAAAACAATAATAATCTGTTTTAAAGTGTGGAACAGCAATGCGAGGAAGCAGCGGCGGCGTTCAGCGCCGCGCCTTTGCAACAGCTGGGGGCAAAATGCGGCTTCTGTGGCACTTCTGGTGGAATCATTGTCCGGAATGGCGGCGATTTGCTCCGGCTGCTGCGGCTGCTGCTGCTTTGCCGCCATGCATTGTGGAATCTTGACCTATTTTGCAGCCACTTTGTTTGAGATGATCATTGTTTTTGCTTCATTTTCGCGCTGCTGGCAGCGGAAGCTAATTCTTATTGTGATGGTAGCTTTAATCGCCAGTATACCAGTATATTTGCACCACCTATTGTTGTGGATTTTTATTAATATGTAAAGGTCTCGAACCTATGGAAGCCCATTTCCGCCAGTAAAAGAAAAAAATACAATGAAAAAGTCGAAATTATGAGATAAAAAGTCAAAATTATGAGATAAAAAAAGTCAAAATCATGAGATAAAGAAGTTGAAATTATGAGATAAAAAGTCAAAATTATGAGATAAAAAGTCGAAAATATGATATAAAAAAGTCGAAATTATGAGATACTTTCACATAACATTCAAAGTAGCAGCTCTTTGGCGTGAGTTCTACTGCCTATCGTTTGCATGGTTAACGTTAGGCCAACAAGATGATGGAGGGACCTCTGATGACAGTGCCAGTGGAGCGCATGCACACTTCCTAACTCATAATTTCGACTTTTTATCTCATAATTTGGACTTTTTTATCTCATAATTTCAGTTTTAGCAATCTTACATGTATACTGCAGCCACACTGTACGACGAGGATGGAATAAACTTTGGTGGGACGCCAAGATGGCCGGCTACGACGAACCGGCGCTGCTGCGACGTACGCCGAGCATGACGTCAGGACATGTAGACAAGAGTCACTTTATGAAGCAACGTTTACGGCAAGTTTTTTTATGGGCCAACTCGCATTATGTTCCTACGCGTGCGCGCATACTAGCTATCGTTATTCGCCCGGGCGCTGTATTTCCTCTGCCACTTCCTCCCATGCTACAAGCCTCTTCACGTGGTCGCAGTAGGAACTGTAGGACGCTTCTGCTGCCAACGACCCCACCAGAATTTCTTCTTCGTGGGTATCCCACACGCTTCCTCTGTCACGTTTCACCCGTCTCTAGCCCCTGTGTACGTCTTGCCTGGCTTTCGCGTTGCTCTACGTCTCACGCTGTGTTTCTGTTGGTTCTTTAGTGGGTTGTAAGAGCATTCATGAGATGTCCATGCTAAATGCTAAACATGCTAAATATCTGACACTGTCAAATATTTGTCTGAGGCTGTCGCGCGACCGCAGCCGCCTGTGAACCCGTCTCGCAGTGCGCCGCAAGACCGCCAATTTGGAGGCACGACCAAAGGTTTCACCACGACTGGCGATGCCAAAAATCGCAAAGTGTTTGGCCTTGAGCCTCATTTCCAGCTACAAAAATCTTACATTGATACCGATACATTATTTTGGCCATACCTTTTTTGTTTTAGGCTGGTTAATTTCAAAACATTTCATGCAACGACAAAAAAGGAACACAGAAGGTCAAATTAATTCCAAGAAAACGCGCTGGAATGTTCCGGTCACATTCCGCTGCACCAGCCGCATCTCGCCGGCGTTACCCCGTGATGTTGTTTACCTCCCTGAACCGTATAGGAAGAAAAAAAAAAAAAGTCATAAAGCAGGACGAGATGTGTCTTCAATAATGCCGTCTCGGAAATGACCCCTTCATTACAGACGGAGTGGAGCGCTGACGGAGATTAATGACGGACATTATGGCCGGGGAAGCTGCATGTTCATTTGCTGACCAACATCCTGCCCTTAGCACAGCTCATTCATTCTAGTTAGGGACGTTCTGACTACCAACTCTAATTATGACAAACAACCGGTAATTGAACCTGGACTGTTGTCATTGCCACTGCGGTCTCATATCATGTATCAAAGGGGACGTATTGTGCTTTAGTGATTTTATTTTTTTTTTAATCACACATTAATTCATCTTAATCCAGGTACTGACGTGCACGCAAAACGCGGCCTCCGCTGCCTCGTTTTGACGCTTCCGACAAGGGACGAAATCGCAACTTTCGTAGTTCACGTTGGCCGGAGGGCCCGATTGGTGCTTGAACGTTATCCAGACGAGAAGCTGCCATTTTTTGGGGGAAAGGGAAAGAAATGTGAAAAAGTACGGATCCCTGTGCCGCTGGCATCCGGGCGCGCCATGATGTACACATGTTGTCGTGACGACTGGATAACGACGGTAATTGAGGGGAGCTCCTCGCCGGCGTGGCCACTCAGGGGTATTATTTTATGGACAGCAGTAAATGCATCACAGAGCTCTTTTGCATTTTACAGCCTCAATTTTACTACAAAGCAACTTCACTTATCTTCCTGCACTTTGCTCGTGACGCGGTCTATCCATCATCGGGGGTCCTCGGGAACCTCGGCGCTCGGCAGGCAAATTGAATGCGATGCTCTCGGTGGAGTCGCACGGCGGGTTGTTTTATCGCCCTCCCCGTAATAAAGTAAAATGGGAAAAAAAAAAAAAAAGTTTTAGAATGTTTAAAAGAACTACTAAAAACCTTATATGGGCAAACAATTGCGGCGGGATGGAGGAGGGTGGGAGGGGGTTCACCCGGGTTTGACTAGCACTCTGACTGCAATTTCCACAGAATGTGAGGGCGGAATTGCGAGCCAGGCCGCCATCTGGATATCAAAAACAGGCGGCCTATCTCGGGAAAGAGACGTCCAGCCACTATTTGTGATGATCCACCCCTGCAGGGAAGATGAAGGGGCAGCGCACATTAAAGCGCTAAAGAGCTTGGTTGGCAGCGGCGGGCACGGCTGGCTATTCGGGAGAATTACATTCATGTGCAGCATCCCACACGTGAGCGGCGTCGGACGCTCTTGACCAAATAAAGACGTCAGGCCGCATTATGATCCTGCATCGATTTACCGCATATTTGTGGAGAGCCCCCCCCCCCGTCGCCCGCTGCTGTACTGTATTTGTATTCACTCATGAACTTGCAAAGTTGCATCAGAAGGTAGGAAACTTACTGCAAACTGATGAATATTTATGGTGATGTTTGTTCAAGAGAAAACAAAAAAAAAGCACAATAATTGGTACACAACATGTTGGTCAGAATATAATTCGACCCTGGTTATGAGTCGATTGCTGCTTTTTTTGGAGGGTTTATTGTAGCGAGGACATCTACAGGAAGTGGTGTCTGAAAAAAGACTCCAGTCACCCAGCACACGGACTCCTCACCCTCCTGCCCTCCGGGAGGTGGTACAGGAGCCTCCAGACTAAGCCCACCAGGTACCGGAACAGCTTCTACCCCACAGCTGCCACACTCCTGAACTCTGCCTCCTGACATCTGAACCACAGCAATACTCATGGACTGAACACACACACACACACACACACACACACACACACACACACACACACACACTCATAACCACTTACAACCAGCCATAACTGAACACACGCACGTCTACAACTACCTGCACTTTATATCCCAACTGCACTACTGTAAATACTGTATAAAGAATCATACTGTACACAATAATTCTAGTTATTCATACTTATAACTCCCTATAACCCCCCCTAACTCCATAGCCTGCACATTCAGTATAGTTAATGCCTGTATATACTTGTACATTGTAATGTATTTATATTTCTGCTAAAGCACTTCTGGATGGATGCAAACTGCATTTCGTTGCTTGTGCCTGTGACATGTGCAATGACAATAAAGTTGAATTCTATTCTATTTACC